>JAJOZX010004695.1:0-305000 GCA_023014485.1 Bathynomus jamesi | reverse complement strand
CACCCTGATCGAGCAAGCCGGCGGCACGCAGGTAACCGATCGCCCTCTTCGGAGTGGACCAGAGTTCAGCGCGCACTAGTGATGTTGTGTTGTGTTCGTTGTTGTGCTAGAGCGGTACAGTCTTTCATAATGTGCCAATTGTTTGTGGTGTGTCGTGGCACAGGTGGCAGGTGTCGTCTATGGAGTTGTCTAGTCTGTGTTTATATGTCTGTAAGTTGGGGTGATGTCCACATCGGAATCGTGCTAAGTTAACTCGATCCGATCTGCTCAGGCTGATCTCTGACCTGTTAATGGGTGGCGGCTTCGCACCTAGGATCGCATTCGGACCGAGTCGTGTCAGTGCTTTGTGGGTTAGGTGTGTGTGTATGTGTTTTCTGTACTGTGATGTCTGTGGGCGTGGTATGGAATGGAGTATTTGGTTATATGTCTCTCTGGTGTTACCTTAATGGTGCCAGGTGTCGGTGCGTGATTGTACATGTAGTGGCAAGGGTGTGTGGGTTAGTTGTCGCTGCTGCCATGAATTGTGTTCCCTCATGTCTAAATGTTCCCTAACTTTCAGTATTTTTGTTTCTGTGTGCAGGTGTTCTATTGGTGTTGTTTGAGTGCATCCTGTAATGATACGAAGTGCGTTGTTTTGTATTGTCTGTAAGGTGTTTATTTGTGTGTTTGAGATAATGGGTGCCCAGCATGGGCTAGCATAGTCCATAACTGAGCGAATATATTGTTTGTATATGAGTGATGTTGTTTCCTGCTGGTGTCCAAAGTTTGTGCCTGTTAGTACCCTAAGCGTGTTAAGTCTTGACGTACATTTGTTTTTAATATCCTGAATGTGGTTTGCAAAAGATAATGATGTGTTGTATGTGACCCAAGTATTTTGGTCCTGTGAGTGTGTGGAATGTTGATGTTGTTTAGTGTAAGCTGTGGAATTACCTGGTGTTCTTTGTGTTGCTTGTAAGCAGGTGATGGTTGATTTTGTGGGCGCTACTTTGAGTCTATTGTGTGTGAGCAAGTCTTGTATGCTGTTTATGTATGTTTGTAGGTTATTTGTAGCGGTGTCGATGTTGTTGTGGGTGGATGTTAGAGTGATGTCATCTGCATATGATGATAATGTAAGCTTGTTATCTATGGGTGTTGGAATGTCATGCATGTGTAAGTTGAAGAGTGTGGTGAGAGAACAGAGCCTTGAGGGACCCCGTTCGGAAAAAGCTTGTTTTTGGATGACGCCATTAAAGTGACATGTGAGTATTCTGAAAGATAGTTGCTCAGCCACCTTTGGTGTTATTGTGCAGGTTTGTGTTGAGTATTTTGTTTATGAGAGGGAAGCGTGGGATAGCATCAAATGCTTTACTAATGTCTATTGTTGCTAAAATGTACGTTGAGCTGGTCGTCTGAAGTTGATGCCATCCATGATGTGCTGCGTGAGGTTATTGAGTAATGTCGTGGTGAGTGGTGAGGTCTGAATCCATGTTGAGTAGCGATAGTGGAATGTGTGGGTTGGTGATTTGTAAGATTAGTCTTTCTGTTACTTTGGAAGGTATGCATAGTAAAGTAATGGGTCTATAGGAAGCTGGTTCTGTTGGATTTTTGTTTGGTTTGAGTAGTGTAATAATTTTACCTTGTTTCCATATGTCAGGAATAATACAGTGTTGGTATCAATATGTGCTGATATTGTGAGAGCTAGTATTCCTTGTGGGCCCAAGTGTTTAAGGTGTATGTTAGATATGTTGTCTGGTCCAGTAGCCTTCGAATTCTTAATGTTTTTGATGATCTTGGTGGTCTGGTCTGTATTGAAGGTGTAATGGTTGTGTCGAGTCTGTAGGTTTTCTTGTGTCTGGTTATTTTTCTGTCTGCATGTTTCTGGTTGTTGTCTCTGTTTAAGTGACTTATCTTTGCGTAGTGATTAACTAGAATGTTAGCTTGTTGTGTGTATGTTGGGATATTATTTTGGCTGCGACAGATAGCCGCGTGTGAGGTTGAATGCCGCTGTAGAGTGGGTAATGCCGTTATAGTCTTGTATAGCCTGGATGTATCTGTGGAGTGGTTTAATGTTGTTATGAATTCCCTGAATGTTTCTGTTTGTTTTTCTTTGAGTTTGTGTTTATTTCTGTGTTGAGCTGTTGTATCTGCTAATCAACCAGTTGGCTTAGAAGGCGTAAATGGCTTGTTCAGGTTGAGCTGCCAGATACCACTTTTTATTTTAATTGTTCAGGTATACATTATTAAGTTGCCAGATTGTACCATTTATTTAATTAATTCTTAACAGTTGGTTTAGAATTCCGCTAGTAGGTTTAGAAGGCGTAACCAGCCATTTGATATAATTGTTTACAACCAAAACAATTAAATAAAACAAATTACATCATTATGTTTATTATAAATATATAGAAAATAAATAACATTTGAATGCTCAATTAAAAATAATAATAGTTTAAGAAGTATGAACAAGGAATATGCATATAATCAAAAAATATATCCGTCAATATAACAGTACAGGAGAAATATATATATATATATATATATATATATATCTATATATATATGTATATATATATATATACATACACACAATTATATTATGGAGATATATAGAAAATAAATATAAGCACACCGGACAAAAAATTAGTCACCCCTCTCAGAATGTAGCTAATAACGTGTGACGGCGCCTCTGGCCTTGATAACCGCACGAATCCGGCGAGTTTAGTATGCGGAGGTACGCCTGCTGGTTCAAATTCATCGTCACTGGAACGAGAGGGCCCATTTCGTGGTACGAAAAACATCCCCAGAACATCACGGAACCACCTCCAGCCTGAACAACACCTTCGACGCATTCAGGATTAAAGGCTTCATTGGACCTGCGATGTACTCGTCGCCTCCCATCATTGGAGAACAAACAAAAACGGGACTCATCGGACCAAATTACACGTTTCCAATCTGCCGCAGTCCAGTTTTTGTGCCTCTGAGCCCATTTATAACGTGCCAATTTGTGACTTGCTGTTAACAGCGGCCTCTTCCGTGGTACCCTGCTCCAGATGTCCATCGCATACAGTTCTCGTCGCAATGTCCGTTCGGAAATTGGTCGCTGGAGAACCTCATTGGTTTCTTGGAGCAATTGTTCTCTGGTTTGAAAACGATTTGCAGTTACTAGACGAGAAACATGGCGGCGGTCCCTATTGTCGAGAATTGTTTTCCGGCCACAGTTACGCCGTCGATTTTCAGTTGATTGCGAACTACACCACTCTTTGTAAACTCGCTGGACAGTACGCGTTGACACACCAACAAATTGGGCTACTTCAGACATTTTGTGTCCGTGGGCTCTGCCAAACACGATGGCTCCTTTTTGCCACTGAGTAACGTCTGCCTCACGACCCATTTTGCAGACTATATCCAACACACACTTTCTTCTTCACCACCTCAAGAAACAGATCTGATCCTGTGTGCTACGTCACCGCTACTTGTCACTTACCAATGCTACATCAGCGCCCTCTGTGTGACCTTGAACTTCCTACTATCGGTGCTATTAGGGTGACTAATTTTTTGTCCGGTGTGCTTACATTGGAATGATCAAAAATAAAAAATAAGAAATAATATAACCATCAACATAGCAGAAATATATACACACAACTAAATACATAAATACATACACTTTATCTTCTACCGCGCAACATAAGAAATCGTATAATCATCAGTATAACAGAAATGTGTATATATATATATACACACACACAAATATGTTAAATATATAAATACATTTCACTTTTTTTCAAAATACTAAACTCGCACTTAATCGAGTCTACAATTACATCATTATTGCTCTGCATTACGCAGTATACGCGGTTTAATAATATTTCACCGCTTAAAGTATAGGGAAAACTTTACTCGATATGAAGGGCTTTCATATCGTTCAGTACTATTTTTGTTCCCACTTTACAACCGGTTGATAAGTTATCTTTAAATACGTCTAGAATACAATCAAAAGCACGCACAAAGAGTTCATCGTTAGCTACATTATTAAACACAAGTTTATAAACACGCCTTTCCAATCGAGGGTTTATTTCTATCGACCAGAGCTTTTCAATCGTGAACTCATCTTCACTCAACATAGCGGCAATTGAAATAACCTTCTAAGTCGTTACGACAACTGCTCGTTATATAAAGAAATAGTTTTTCAGGGTGAACGGTGTAGGTGATCTCAGCCTTGTACCGATCAATTGCTTTGTACCAAAGTTCATGAGACTAAAACTGGCGTTACGTGAGTTCCCCGGGTATAGGACCTGTGTCCCTATCGGGGAACGACCGGTTTCTCCCCCTCAGCATAGATTTCGAAGCAATTTACGAAGAGGTCCGGGGCTCAGGAGATCCCCCATCCCCCACCGATGTGGGAGGTGTTCTTTTTGGTCACGTGATTGACCAGTGCACTACGTCGATTAGCTGATCATTCCATTTCTAGGGCTAGGAGTCGGGGGGAATCTTCTCCCCTAGCCATTAGCCTATGGATAGGCTGTATTGGGTTCCCGGAGTCAAGGGGACCCGATAAGTCTTTCGGGGTACGACAACACGTGACGACCGTACCTTGCACTACGTCGGTTAGCCTATGATTCCATGAATTTGTGTAAGGCTAGGAGTCGGGGGGAAATCTAATCTAATCTTCTCCCCAGAGCCATAGGCCTTATGGATAGGCCTCGTATTGGGTTCCCGGAGTGATGGGATCGCCGATGAGTCTAAACGTGTGCCGGGACAACCTGGAGAATTTTGCGAATGGAGCTAGTAGCCGCGCAAAGTAGCCTCTGTAGCCGTTCAATTAATTCTCGGTTCACGTCCCCGGGTACCTATCGAAGTTTGACCGTGGCTGAAAGCACCTATGAAATGGTAGATTTCTTTTTGGTCACGTGATTGACGAGTGCACTACGTCGATTAGCCGATGATTCCATTTATAGGGCTAGGAGTCGGGGGGAATCTTCTCCCCAAGCCATTAGCCTATGGATAGGCTGTATTGGGTTCCCGGAGTCAAGGGGACCCGATAAGTCTTTCGGGGTACGACAACACGTGACGACCGTACCTTGCACTACGTCGGTTAGCCTATGATTCCATGAATTTGTGTAAGGCTAGGAGTCGGGGGAAATCTAATCTAATCTTCTCCCCAGAGCCATAGGCTTATGGATAGGCCTCGTATTGGGTTCCCGGAGTGATGGGATCGCCGATGAGTCTAAACGTGTGCCGGGACAACCTGGAGAATTTTGCGAATGGAGCTAGTAGCCGCGCAAAGTAGCCTCTGTAGCCGTTCAATTAATTCTCGGTTCACGTCCCCGGGTACCTATCGAAGTTTGACCGTGGCTGAAAGCACCTATGAAAAGGTAGGGCCGGGGTGATCCCAGCCCGACCGTACAACGCTCTATAACCCACTCGTTGACTTATAAGTAGCGCGTCATAGGGCCTATGACTTCGGCTAAAATTTTCCATCAATCGCGCGCCTAACGCCTCGGCTCAACGGAGCAACTCTCTCCCCGGTGCCTATGGCGGCCCATAGGGCCAGCGATCGGCAATAAGTGGAAAATGGAAAGCCGCGGATTGGGCTAAGAAAAGCGCCTAAATCTTGTGAGATTCAATGGGATTCTCACGGAATCTACCAGTTGAATTAATTCCCGTAGCAATGTGAGGTAGGATGCTGCCTAATCGAAATTCTCACAACTTACCCAATGGGTGTTGTAGACCTGTCGAGTATTTCAAAGAGTCTAAACTTTTTAAATAAACGTCCAGCTCTAGACCATTCTCACCTTGTTCAGCCCTACACTCGGTAAACCCATCGAGCAGAGCGGTGTATGCGTATTCAAGTACTGTATCAAAATAAAGCATATCCGTAACACGCGCGTCTAATATAGGTTTCAGCTTGCGGAATCCGACGATTTCAAACATTCTGTCGAGGATGAAACGGTTTCGCGTAGGAACAAGAGCGTTATTATCAGAAGCATTCTTCCACATCAGCCGTATATCAATGCATGGCCGATCGTTATTTATACACAACGTACATACAACGGCGTATGAGGGGCGTCACTAATCTGCTCTCTTCTTGTACCTACGTTAGCAGGTATTTTATAACGATCTTCACTCCACTTCTCAACTATCACGAAGATTCTATTCATCTCCTCGACACTTAAATAAACAACATTCCGTTTGTTTGTTTGTCTACATTCCGTTTCCAGTACATAGCTAACGGCACCGGATTTACGCCTGAACACGCGCAACGATTTCGTCACGGACACATCGTACGAGGCGTTGAGAATGCTGCTCAAAGGAAGTTCCATCGTATTCGAGGAGCGCACGTCCACTCGGTTCAAGCTCTGAGATAACTATGAGCCGCGTGAGGCACGCAGGTAGGCAGGAACGGTTCGATGGGCGGTTGACTCACCCTGATGATACGTGAATGGGTTTGTTCGAACTCGTATGATCCGTGAGGTGCGAGTCGCACCATAATCTAATGAAACGTGTGCGGCGCTGATTGTTGTACCCATTATATTGGGTAGGTGTTTTTTTCCGGTACAAGAATTAATTTCGGTTTTAACGTTTTATCACTACTAGAATACGCACCAGACAGTTTCCCTCAGGATAATTTTCACGAACTAGGCACATTTTATAATGTTTTATCTCTCCTAAACATCTTCACACTCCGGCGCACTATTTGAGAGGAACATATGCTCATATTTTTCCTTTTTGCCTAGCAAACGATACTCGTCTCTAAAGTCTGCTAAAAACTCACGCAGGGCACTAGCCACAACCTCACTACGAACCTCATCATGATATACATTAATATAGTGATAAAAATACTTAAGATTCTCCATGATGACGAGATTCACATTTTCAGTCGTAGGGTATGAGTAATCGACATGGTGTAACATGACATAATACCGCTTGTCACACCACCCATCCACAAGACTCATTATCCATATCTGCTGCTTCTCTTCTGCACGCGTTGTTTCTTTTACTTCACGGTATATGTGAGACTTTATAAAGTTTAGCTCTACAGCATACTTCAGCACATCGTCTGTGCAACGAAAGCCTACAACGGTCTCACCAGAATCCGTAGAGTATTTGTACATCTTGCTCCTTCGCACGATCCAATGTGGTTTTAAAAGAGGCAAAGGAGGGGGAATAGGAAGTTTTTCGGTATCCACCACATCTTGACACTTTGCTGAATACCATTTCATAAACGTTGACAAGCAATATTAAAGGTAGCCATTTTCTTCTACGCGGCGAATACACGTCTGAGCTCAAGGGCTTACTGCAGTCAACTGACCACGCAGGGAATCCCAGATAGTAGCATGACTCACGTTGCTGGTCTTACAGTGGGCGGAGCTTAGAACTTTCACCTGTGCACACACACACACACACACACACACACACACACACACACACAGGAGAAAGTGAAACGCTAATTGAAACATGATTTATTTAATAAACGAGATATTCAAGTATATATATTTACAAATACGTGTAATAAATAAGTTAACAATAGATACATCAAAGATTATATACAAGACATACATATTTACAAATACGTGTGATAAGTAAGTTAACAATAGACGCATCAAAGGTTATGGTATCCAAAGGGTACGGTCATAGGTACCAGGTAACTGGTAACGTTTCCTATAGGTGTTACGGCACACCTTCGTTCCCCTAAGTTCCTTCACGCCCCCCAGCTTCTGCGCCCGAAAATTGTGGGTGCCTACAGTTAGTTGGGGAGGCCGTTCGCCTCATCGTCCAAACACACTAGATCCTTCAACGATTCAAAGTTAACAACCCGCCGATTCGCATGGTTGAGCGTAATACCCTTTGCCTTCACGATATATTTCATATCCTCCCCCACCCTCACCCGTACCCCATAAGTTTTAGGTCCTGTTGAGACAAAAGAGTCGGCGTATGCGTTGTCCCCATACTCATCCTTGATCTCATCAGTGAGCTCGCCGAGGAACTCCCCAATAGCAGGCATGTATTCACCCTCCCTCTCTGTGAATATCACGCTATCTGTATCGGCATACAATACTCTCCGCCCAAGAGAATGCAATAGACCCCAAAGTTTTATGCGGGCGTAGGCTGTTGTGAAGCTGGCCACAGGTATGTTTGTAACCCTTGAGGTATCTGTGGCCAATTCAGTGTTTGTTGTACTTTATTATGTAAGTATTACCTACATTCACGATCTCCATGACCTCTTTATCGGGAGCATTGGCATAATCCCAGACTTCACTATAACTTTGTGCCAAATGAATGTTCCCTTTGCCGGTATTCTGTGCAAATTTTCCCCATAGACTGTTTAGACACAACTTTGCACTAAAGCGCTTGCCAGGATTCTTTGCAATTTGGGCACGATCAAGTTGTATACCTTCGCGGTCGCGGTAACGTTGAATATAGGCAGACTTTTCATCTTCGGTATCAACTCCTCGCGGATACCCTGATGCCTCAACCTTATCCTTCAAAAATGCGTTTATATATGGTGTGAAAAGGTTGGGTAGCTTCTGAAACCTCCACACCTCATGTATCTTCAGTATTCTATACCCATGGCGTACGGCTAGGGCCAGCTCAGGACTTGTATATACGCCTCTGATCTTACGCTGGTGGGGTATATGGTTACAATCGCCGTTATTCTCTTCCGCGCACTTCACGCACAGGGGAAACATGAGCTTGTGGTCGATAACGACGGTAAGATTGGCATCCATAAATTGCGTGGGGGGAGTACGTCTACGAAAGAGAGCCCAAAGTAACGATCATTCAAATTTCTTGAAAATTCATTGATGGAGGGCAGGTTAGGTCCCACCAGTTTCTCAGGAGCGCCCACGGGGTACGGATTGTTCTTCATCACGTATGGGTATAAAGAACAGAAATCGTAGTAATGGAGCTTCACACCCTCCGTAGGTGGAAAGTATAGCCTGAATGGATTTGTACGTCCTCCAAACAAGCTATCACCACATTTGAGAGGATCCAGCACCATTGAACGCTTGATCGTGTTTATTTCCTCACGGTACACCTCGTCTGTCTCCATCCGTGCATCATATTCATGCTCCCACAAGACTTTGTGAGTGAACTGGGATCCTATAAGTTGATCGCGGGTGCGGGTCCATGCAAGACAGTCGGCAGGAGATCTACCGTGGATATCTCCGGCGATTCCGCACTCAGGACGGGGGCATCCATGCCACCAGCATCCGTTAAAGGAGTACACAGTCTTCACACCAGTGACACGGTTTTCACTTAACCCATCAACCCAAAAAACACGACCATTAATCTTAATGGGTACTTCACCCGTGTTGCGGGCGTGCTTTATGTATACACCTGTCTGTTGCTGTAGGTGTATGAGCCAGTAAATAGCCTTGTGGCCGTAACTGCGGGGGTTGTTTCGGTGAATAATGGCTAAGGTGGCTTTAGGCATGAAGTTATTTTTGAACACCGTAAAACATAATGACGCGATGGTGGTTGCGACTTGCAGCGGATCGCATTTGAAACGGCCTATGTACATCCTTCTAAAGGCCTGGAAACATACTCTAAGCACGCGCACATCATTCACGCAATAACGCTCACATTCATCAGCTATATTATAAGGATTACGTTCATTAAAACTGTTGTAGTATCGATCAAAGTCTTCACGTTCATCTACACTCATACAATCATAGTTAAAATAATGTTTGGGTGGTGGTGAGCCTACGTAGTTTAAAGTCTCGCTGGTGAGGAAAGTGTAAGGGAAATATCCTTTTGAAACTTCAGCTGCTACCCCATCAACTTGGGTAGCTTTTCTAATTTACAAGGTGTGAATAATAAAGTGTCTTTAAATTGTACATTACCTCTTATTTGCATCTGTATTAACTTGTTGCCTCTTTTCAATGGATCACCTGTAAATATCTCAGAGGATTCGTGCTCAAGCAACTCCTTATAAAGGAATTGCGTGTCAAACTTTGCCCAGTTATGGGCGAGAATATACACAGTCATTTTTTTTAACTTGTCGGCTAACTTGACAATATAGGACACAAATAGTTTCACAGGACTATCGTGGACATTCGTTTTAAAAACGTTTGTCCGTTTACCGCATTTGGGGCACTCGTCACATTCGATCCCATACACTCATCGCAGATAGTCTGGCTCACAAGTAAATGTGGAATTACCTCTTTGGTTTCAGCGTTCGTATATGTTTCTATATCGTAGTATACAGTTATACAGGGTTTTTTTAGGCTTAGCATCTTTCATATAACATACATGTTTACTCCATCCGCCTTATATCCTCCTGGCATGTAGGACAGTGAATTTCGTCACATTTGCTTAAATTTCCCCAATTATCCATTGTGTGAAACATACCACATTCACAGATTCTCATTTTCCTGCACGTGCCAATTGATTTATGGAGATCAAAACAGTATTATTGAAAATGTGCGTCTACACACATCACAGTCTCTTCTCAGCTTCAACTACACGGCTTTCACATTTGGCTTTTACACTGTTCACATACCATGTGACATTCTTTACAATGTTCACTATATCATCCGCAAACTCGAGGCACCCCTTACACAAATCATGATGTCTCCCATATTTTCGACTTTTCATAACTCGCGTAAAGCACCTTATATTACGGATGGGGAGATACGTTGCCCTGACAACCTAAATAAGTAGGGGTCTTGTACGATCTCTCACACAGCTTTTAAAAACATACACAGTCCTACGACGATCATCCAACCCAAATACAACTATACGACATTCATTTCCTGTTCTACCCTTCTCAGCTCTTCAGGACCCATATTACAGTCAAATTCAAGTTCACAGTCTACAGCTAGTTTACGGGCACGTTCCACGACCGTAGGCAGCCAAATTTTTGGCCTGTGTATTTTGTACAGTAAACATACGTGCCAAGACTACTGCTATAAAGCCGCAACCACGATCGACGTTTATATGCCGTCTAATAATCGAGAATTGAGTTAAGAGTATACGGTATGGCACTATGTCCCGCAACACGGAATACACGATCAATATTTACGTGAAGTGTCCATATTAAGGCTATACTACTTTGGGCGGCTTGCATTATACGTCCTAATATATATTCTACATCTTCAGCCGCCAAACGTCTAAATGGCACTACTACCCAATAATCATCTACATCACCGTCATCTGACCCGAATCCGAAGGACAGACTCGTCCTGACTTCACGCTCGTCGCGGTTCTGAAGAGCAAACTCTACAATAAGCTGTCCAACCCGGCGTAGCCCGCGCTCAATTCCATTGCTATACATGGCTCTAGGGTCGACCCTGACTCTATACCGATTTCTAGTCAAGGCTGGGGTAGGGGCTGCGGAGCGCACCAACTCAAACGTTATATCATCCTCAACAGAACGGGGGCAACTGTGGCGGATGAATAAGGGGATATATTAGCGGAAGGTGCTGCTGTGGGGCTTGTTGCGTAAGACGTTGAGGGCCTGGAGTCTATTATTGTAGACTCAACAGAACGGGGGGCAACTGTGGCGGATGAATAATGGGATATATTAGCGGGAGGTGCTGCTGGGGGGGCATGTTGCGTAAGAGGTTGAGGGTTGGGGATCTATTACTGGTGGTGGTTGGCTAACAGCAAGCGCGTATTTCGGTCGCTTTATACCTGACGTGGGGTTCTCTTCATCATACCTCCGCTTTGAACGTGCTACCGGTATCGCTGGTGAGGGTTCGTCGGCAGGGGAGGATTCTGTGATCACAACTACACTGTCGTCGTGGTCGTCCGTAATGTCGATGATGGGGTGCTGTACCTCATCGTCATTCACGGGTCTGTGGGAGAAGAAAACAAAATATAAGGAACAGCACTCAAAATTTGTAATATTTTGTAAATGATCCACTTAGGAGTGTGACGTGTTAGAAATGGACTCTGTAGAAAAATTCAGATTCACCAGCCCATCCACATGTATTATATCTGGACCTACAGGATGTGGTAAAAATGTGTTTATGCTTAAAATCATTAAAGAAAAGGGAGAGATGTTCTCGAAATTTGTGCATAAAGTTATATGGTGCTATTCGACGTATCAATCAGTGTTCAACGAGTACCAAGATGATATTTTGTTCCACAAAGGCGTATATGACGTTAATTCGTTAAAGGGAAATGAACATACAGTCATTGTAATTGACGATCTCATGTTGGAGATGGATAAAACGTTTGCCGAGACATTTACAGTATTCTCCCACCATCTTAACATAAGCATGTTCTTCATCACTCAGAATCTATTTTTCAGAAATAGATACATGCGCGATGTGTCGTTAAATACACAATATCTAGCCTTATTCGTACAACGTAGAGATGTATCACAAATTGGGGTATTAGCCAATCAAATGTTCCCGAATCAGCGTAAGGAGTTTTTGGAAGTTTATAAAGAAGCTACAAGCACGCGTTACGGATATTTGCTTTGCGACCTTCATCCGCGAAACACGTTTAGGGTGCTTCTACGAACGAATATATTTCCAAACGAGCCTGAAACGGTGTATATTCCAGAATGACAAAGAGACTAAAGAAATACCGTGAATTAATAAAAATCTATCATCGACTGCCCCAGGCAATGCAACAGATGTTTATTAAAAATATCGACTCCGACTTTTTAAAATGCATCTGTGAAATCTGTCTTAACGTTATAAATTGCAATGTATCAATGAAACCCCCTCAGAAGGCTCGCCTATGCCGTTACAAGAACATAATACGTGCACTCGCTCGTAAAAGTCGAACTGTAGCGAAGAAAAAACGAATTATTTTACAAACAGGAGGGTCATTTCTCCCCATCTTATTTTCAGTTTTGGGTCCTTTACTGACTAGATTAATATAATGAAGAAAGTTGTAGTGATTCCACACGAGGTGTACGCTTCACTGCAAAGGAATCCAGATACGGATCTAGATCCCCGTAAAAGCAGACTTAAAAGAATGGAAAGCGAATTGCTATCCCTATTAAACAGTGAAAAAACACCTGATGAGAAAAGAATCTTATACCAAGAAGCTCTGCAGAAATTTCTTCACTAGTACGAAAATTATAAGAACCCGACAGAGATTCCTGTGGTTATTAGGTACAGCACGGGGGACGATGGACATGACGACATAGGATCCATACCCGACGATACAGCTGACCAACCAAAAATTAAGGGATCAGCCACACAACATATCGAGCATGTATTAAAAAGCACCCTCCCGCATACATTGAGGAGTAAAGGCTTAAGTCTTTATAATCTATTGAATGAGGATCCAGCCATACAATGGACCGATACAGGCGAGATCATTGTGGAAGGATCAAAGGTACAGGGGTCGAATATCGTAGACATTGTCCATGATCTGGTGAGAAAGTGGGATAGGCCATCACCATCAGGATGGAAGCATATTAAAGCAAGACTACAACAAATAAATGTCCCTAAAACGTTGATAGGAAATCTGAACAGGTTAAAAGACTTGGAACATGCAACGCATGTGGCACAATTGAAGACGCCGTCACCCCCGGCGGTAACACCTTTGAAGAGGAGAAAGAAGAGGTTAAACAACGGTCAACCCTACCCACGTGCCTCTAAAATACGCAAATGGCTAACGTATTAAGTAAACGCTATTATGACATTTCTAACCCAGCCTCCTACGGCGGCGTAGATAGACTGTACAGAAGTGTTTACGGAGTAGGAAAAAAAGATGTTGAAAGATTTTTGCGGGAGCAGGACGCTTATACGCTTCATAAGCCTGTGAGAAAAAAGTTTAAAACAGCCAAGACAACGGCTTCCTCGATTGATTCTATTTGGCATGCAGATTTAACAGACATGCAAAAATATTCTGTGTATAACGATGGTTACCGTTACATTCTATTCATAATAGATGTATTCTCTAGATATCTGTGGCTAGTTCCTCTGAAAAATAAATCACCTGAAACAGTTGCTAAAGCCACCAAAACGCTAATGTTAAAAGAAAACCGGGTTCCTCGCTATTTTTGTACGGATATGGGGAAGGAATTTATAGGCCGTGCTTTTCAGAACATGTTGACAGAGTTTAATATCAGCTATTACACAGCCAATTCTATACATAAGGCTTCTTTAGCTGAAAGAGTTCAACGTACCATAAAGGAACGCATGCACCGCTATTTTACACATAAAAATACATACAGATTTCTAGACATTCTGGAATCATTGGCATCATCCTACAACCGCTCACACCATCGCATGATTGGGACAACTCCTAACGAAGTTTTAGAAAGAGGTACGCTCCCGAGAAGAGATGGATCACCAACACCACCACACACTGCGCGCTTCAAAATCAATGATTATGTAAGGCTGTCGCGTTCGAGGAATAAATTCGCGAAGGGTTTTGAGCAAGGATGGACACGTGAGATTTTTAAAGTTAGGGCTATGAAACCTGAAGGTGAGATAATGATGTATTACATTGAAGATTTGAATGGGGAAGAAATCTCAGGAGGCTTTTACCGCGAGGAATTGCAGAAAGTTGCGTTTAATTTAGAAAAAAATGTGTTTAAAATTGAGAAAATTTTAGGAAGCAAAGGTTCAGGAAGGAGAAAAATGTACCTGGTGAAATGGTTAGGGTACCCAGAAAGCTTCAACACCTATATAAAAGCTGATGCAATAATGAAGCTTAAATAGTATGCAACATGGCTCCTAACCATTTCTACGTCACACTCCCGTCCTCCTCGTCCCTGTCTGTACACCCTAACAACACACTAGCCAACTTTGTAACAGAACTCCACGGGCCCATTGAATTGGGTCGTGATTCGTATGAGGTGGGGATATACGAAATTCAGTTGGACACCCTCTTTTTAAATATTGAATATAAAGAATCCGTTTTTACGATTCTTAGTCATTGACGAGTGTGAAAAAGCTGGGGTAGCTATGGATGAAACTATACGTATCGCTCGGACTAAGGTTGCACGGTATTACAGTACAGAAGTAAGACTAGGACCGGGTCATTATGGTTCGGTCGAGGATGTTGTGAGAGACTTAAACGTAAGTTTAAGAAACTCAAACCTTTCGAATGATTTAGTATACGAAATCGTAAACAAAGGAAACCCTGCACATACACTAATCCTAAAATCAAAGACTAACAGACGTATTAAAGATCGAAGAGTGTTCAAAATTCTAAGCAATGGACGATATAGCGCAGCCATCGAAAGAGACACATTTCACGAGGCACAGCATGAATTGTCCAGATTAATGTATCAATTGAAGATGGAGAAATTGGCTCAAAGCTCTCAGTCCCCAGACATGTGCTATATTTACAGTAATATAGTGGAGCACCAGTTTGTTGGGGATACCCAGGCACGCCTGCTGCTCATTGCCCACATCCCCAACCATAGAGGAAGGAGTTTGAGTATTACATATGACAGACCCCATTATGTGAATGTCGCAACTAATTTAATAACCAATATCTCAATATATAAGAACGATTGGGGTGAAAACTTCCCATTCGGTAACGGGAGCTTAACAGTGAAGCTACACTTTCGACGCACTGAGTTATAATGGATAGAAAGCCTTTCGCCGTCTATCGAGGGGTGAGATACCAACGCGGTAGTGGACTTGGGTCCATTTTTTCATCCATACTACGTACGGCTGTTCCTTTGCTGAAGAGGGGTGCCAGATACCTCGGAAGAAAAGCGCTACAATCAGGTCTTAACACTGCAGAAGACATATTGGCTGGGGCTAAACCTAAAGAAGCTCTAAAAAAAACATTTAAAATGTACACGGGACGAAATCATCAAAGATGCAAAGAGAAAAATGCGTGGTGGCGGGAAGAAGAAGAGGGCTGCCCGGAAGAAGGGGTCACGTGGTATTAATTAAACGTAAAAGGATATCAAAAAAGGAGTGCTGTAAGCGAATGAAACCTATGGTTGACCACTTTTTTGACTGATATAAGCTAAGGACATTGATCTCATGAATCATAGTTTGTTTACTACTTGTCGAGAGAGGAGGCACTATTTCTAACTCGTCATGGCACGCTTCATCCACCCATGTAGTTCACAATGCTGTAAATCGGAGCTGTCCCTTTTTGAGATGCCTCCAACTCAAGTTTCTATTGAGCACAGTGATTTTATTACAATTAACCCTTTAAACACAATTAGTTCCCCGAGTGCACCTATAGAATTCGTGATACCCAGCTCAGGCCCTTACTTTTTTAATCCAAGCTGTGTGCACATGTACGCTAAGCTACGTATAGCCCATTCTGATGGAACGGCCTGCGATGACAAATATGCTGTATACCCTGAAACAAACTTTCTGCACTCCATATTCAACCAGTGTGACGTATATTTAAATCAGACCAACATGTCGTCAGGCACGGGATACTATCATCTACGAACCTATCTGGAAAATGTCCTCAACTTTTCCAAAGAAGCGAAGGCCACCTTTTTAAGTGCCGAGGGATATCAAACTAAAGACGAAAGTAGTATAAAGGACAAATTTAAAAATTCTAAAAAGAAGATATACGAGTGTTTTGGACGTCTGCACACAGATTTCACTTTCCAGGAGAAGTTGCTTATCAACGGGGTCGATATGAAAATAAAGCTCACCCGCACGAGTCCTGAGATCTGCTTAAATCTGGATTCTGATCAAGAAGAGGGAGCAAAGCCCGTTGTGGTTCACATTATGGACACATACCTCCGCGTACGGCGAGCGAAATTAAGTTCACCATAACAACTAGAAATTGAGAAAAATTTACTAAACGCTACAGTGAAATACCCTATTAACAGAGTACAAATCAAACTATATACGGTCTGCAGGGTTGGCGTCGAAGCAGATAGAAAACATCGCCCTGGGAAATCTTCCTAAAAGGATATTAATCGGAATGCAGGACCATGCATCGGTGAATGGAAAATATAAAGAGTGCCTTTAAATTCGAGAATTTCGGACTTAAAAATATAACTCTATACGTTAATGGCTAGGGTTGCCAACCGTCCTTTTTTGAAAAGGACAGTCCTTTTTTGTAGATTTTTGGCCTTGTCCTTTCTTGAGTTCGGAAAGGACGCCATTCGTCCTTTTCTGATAACAATCTTGTTCCAAACAACAGTTTTATAACAAAACTTTTGTTTAAAAGGAAATAATTATAGTCTTAAGTCGAGTAACATTTTATAAATTCATTTCTTCACTTAAATGTTAACGTTCCGTGTAGCGGAAAAGTATAAATTTAAAAATAAATATTGTTACCATAAATTTTGTCAATGCATGACTCAATGGGTCAATATCTGTATATCAATAAAAATATTTACTTTAAGAAAATATGCAATAAAAAAGCATGCAGTATAAATTGTAATAAATTATAAATAAAATTTTACTTCTTTCCCTAACCTTGTAGACAGTATATTGGAATTGATGTTCTTGTCCTTTTTTTCAAACTTCATGGAGTTGGCAACCCTATTAATGGCATTGCTTTAGGTGGAACATTGGATACGGACTATTCATCAGACGCTGTGTTACATCTTTGCGCGAAAAAGCCTATAGTAATCTGACCCATATTGCAGGTGATTGTGATGAGCTTGGTAATGGGATAACGCAGAAAGAATTCATTGATCAATTTAACCTTTATCCGTTTGACATTACACCTGACTTATCTGCTAGCGTAAATACGCATTTAAGCCCACAGCAGAGCGGAAACATCTCAGTGAGGTTGGAATTCATCAAACCTATAGACGCGCCTATTAGTGTACTAGTATATCTCGAATCGCAAGCCCTAATAGAAGTAGATAGATTTAGGAGCGTTATCACTGACTTTTAAAATGGATGCTAATACACTTCAGAGAGTAATGAATAGTGAACGAGTCACACGTTCCAAATTTATCGGCGTGTTTGCGAAGAATGAAACATTGAGTTTGCCAAGTACGCGAGAATGCGGTAGTCTTATTGTGAACACAGATGTCATCGGTAATGAAGGGATTCATTGGATAGCTGTCTATTTTAAAAATAGACACAGCCTCTACTATTTTGATTCACTCGGTACTCAACCCTGGAGTGACCCTGTTATTGTAAAATTTCTCGCTCAGTTACATATTCCCGAAGTTGTATGGAACCCGTTTCGTATACAAGGATATTTTAGTAATACTTGTGGAATGTACTGCATCTCATTTCTCATGCATATGTCATGTGATAAAGAATTTATAAATTTTTAAAATTTATTTGACCAGTGTCACACTCGACGAAACGATGAAATGGTATGCAGACAGATAAAAATCCGTTTTCCAATTGTGCGTACTCGTTGTATAGTATAATGTTTTTGTTCGTGTGTATATTTGTAACGTTAGTTTGTATAGTCTGTAGTTTAAGATGGTTATTGTACTGATTTCTTTCATTTAATAAATTTATGAAAATGTGTGTCTTCTTTTCCCCAAAAAGATCGAAAAACACTTACATTATTTCGGTGTGACATTCATTATGCTGACTGTTCAGTATATCCTCCGTATTCATGACACGAGATTCTTCAAAAGATTGTATAACACGTGTCAAATCCTCATCGGACCTTAAAGGAGAAAGAATAATGTTAATATTGATTCTTTTTTAATAAAAACATATACAGAGTATACATATTGTAAGACAGACCCCATTATGTGAAGATATCTTTGGTTCGCTCAGAGAAACTCATTTAAGAGGTAAATCCGAATAACATTTATAAAAAAACATGCAAAAGATTGCCATAAAAATTTCGGTTTTAGCATAATGGTGAGTATCTAAATGAAGTATTTGACGAGATACTACATCCCTCCATATATATAAAATCATGTTTCTGACAGTTTTGAATAAAAAATAAAAATAAAATTATAGACACTTACATTTCTATAGTAGTCCCTTGCGTCGGATTGTAAGGAGCGTCAATGCAAATATCTTCAACGGTTTGCGTTGGAAATAATCCATCACGGTCAATCGCGTTAAAAAGATTAATTGCAGTCAATGCTGCAGTGTCACCTTCTTGATACAAATCCGGAAAAATGTAGAGTTCGTGGTCCATGGTGGAGGGAATGTTTATGCACTGGCAGAGGGAATGTATATTCACTGGCGCGAAAATAGCTACTGTTACTCCCAACTAAAAAATATTTCCTTTTATATGCACAATCGCCAAGCTCCTCCCCAAAAGATCAAGAGCAGATGTTCGTAGTGATTGGTTATCAGTGTAGCTGGGTGGAGCTATGATAAGTTTGTGTACCAATCGTAACACCGCTATAACGGGTCCATGCTTTGGACGACTAATGGCATCTTTATATTTTCTCCAATAGATTTAATGCTCGTATTACCCCTTGCTGTCTTTACCATGTCAATATTTGCGACAATACTTGGTTTTCCCCCACTATTCCCGGTTCAGTAATCACTAATGTAATCGAGAGGATTTTATAATAAAGAAATTATAAATATATCCATTCCTTTAATTATATTTTTAAAAAAGAAAAGAGTATTCGGTTTCCACGTTAAACTGTGGGTCTAAGGCGGAGTGAAAAGCTTAATCATTGTTACAATTCAGGGAAGAGCTAGTTATTAATATTATTACTAAAGAGAAAACTCTACATTGTACATATCACATTTTGCAGACATACTATCCCCGGATCAATAATCAAATGATCCTGTTATTTTAAATCCGGATCAATAATCAAATGATCCTGTTATTTTAAATGCTGAACTTATGATGTGAAAGAGTGAGCAATGATTCCCTGACGAGATGTATTTCTGATTCGGCTTCCACGTTAAACTGTAGGTCTAAGGCAGGAGTGAAAAGCTTAATCTTTCCAATTCGGCGAAAAGGAGTTAATTATTATTATTATTACTAAAGAGAAAAATCTACATTGTACATATCACATTTTTCAGACATACTATCCCCGGATCAATAATCAAATGATCCTGTTATTTTAAATCCGGATCAATAATCAAATGATCCTGTTATTTTAAATGTTGAACTTATGATGTGAAAGAGTGAGCAATGATTCCCTGACGAGATGCATTTCTGATTCGTCTTCCACGTTAAACTGTAGGTCTAAGGCCGGAGTGAAAAGCTTAATCTTTCCAATTCGGCGAAAAGGAGTTAATTATTATTATTATTATTACTAAAGAGAAAAATCTACATTGTACATATCACATTTTGCAGACATACTATCCCCGGATCAATAATCAAATGATCCTGTTATTTTAAATCCGGATCAATAATCAAATGATCCTGTTATTTTAAATGCTGAACTTATGATTGAAAATGATTCCCTGACGAGATGTATTTCTGATTCGGCTTCCACGTTAAACTGTAGGTCTAATGCGAGGTGAAAAGCTTAATCTTTCCAATTCGGCGAAAAGGAGTTAATTATTATTATTACTACTGTAATTTGTACCACCCTATATATTATATATATATATATATATATATATATCCATTCCTTTATTTATTTAAAAAAAAAGAAAAGAATGAACAAAACTCTCTCTCTCTCTCTCTCTTTATATATATATATATAATATATATATATATATATATATATATATATATATATATTTACACGAGATAGGTGTACGCCTGGTGTGAAAGAATTCTGTATTTAAAATGAGTCTATAGTTTCATTGGTACGTTTTATTTCCCACTAACTGTGTACACGAGATAAGTGTACGCATGGTGTAAATGAAGTACTTTCAGAGTACATGCGTATTAATTTTGAAAAAACTTTGTTGATTTCTGATAATTATGATTTTGATAACTAAGTTGATAAAATATAAAACATTTTTTATTTACGAGGAAGACATTCGCTTCGAGAGTGAAGTGTGTATTTCATTGGAGAAGTAATAACAATAAAATTTTTAACATTTGGAGTCAAGCGAGATTTTCTCGAGCTGAGTGGAAGAAAGGTAAGCTCGCGGTTACTTTGTGGTTAGCGTGAGACATATCTCCTCAGATTTTTTTTTCTTTTTTTTTCCAGAGAAGCTGAAAGTAAATGAGATGAGTGAAATGATATGAGATTAGTGAAATGAAGTGAAATGACATGAAAATGAAATGATATGAAAAGTGCGTAATATTTTTTTTTTCTGTTTTTGATACATAAGAAAGGTTTGCCAAAAGAAATTAGACACAGTTAATGTGTTTATTTCTTTTGCTGTTTATTATTTAATATAACTGTGTGTGTGTGTGTGTGTGTGTGTGTGTGTGTGTGTGTGTGTGTGTTAATTTTGAAAAATGCATAATAATAATATATCTTTCCAATTCAATAACAGAGATGCTATCTAAGAAGATGCTGCCATAAAAATTTGCAAGTAAAGACATATAATCAGTGCATTTAATAAAATATAATTTTATATACATTAGTAGCAAGGGACAAAATTGAAGGAGTCGAGCGAAGGATTCCCGAGACAGAGAGAGCAAGTTGACCCAGATTCCTTTCAAAAAGGCCTCGGGGTAAACAGGTGTGATTCGTTCCTGGTTCAATTTCCTATTCGTCTGAAGGCAATGTTCTAAGAGTTAATATTTTGGATTCGTTTTAATAACTGAAAGAAGTTAAATAAAACGCCGTTTAAGTATCTTATATTGTTAATATTGGTTTTAATAATTGATTCTCTTAAAAGGAGAAAATTCATTTGCTTTAAATTAATATACTTTTGACAATTCACTAAGGTGAAAATCCGTTGTTATATATATATATATATATATATATATATATATATATATATATATAAGACAAAATTAAATAGACAGTTAATATGATTCTATTTATATATATATATATATATATCTCTCTCTCTCTCTCTCTCTCTCTCTCTCTCTCTCTCTCTCTCCTCTATATATATATATATATATATATATATATATATATATCTCTCTCTCTCTCTCTCTCTCTCTCTCTCTCTCTCTCTCTCTCTATATATATATATATATATATATATATATATATATATATATATATATATATATATATAAGGTAGGGAGAAAGTTGTTCAATTGTGTGTATATTTCGTCTGACCTATTATTTTGGCGATTGTACGTATTATATTATTTTTGTGCAGTAGAAGGCAAATTCTATTTATTTAATTAATAATCATTTTCTTATTGTCAATTTCCATTTTAAGTCTGTATGCTTTGGTAACGAATTAAAATGGTATCTAGCAACTCACCCTAATAATGTATACCTGTACAATTAAAATGGTATCTGGCAATTGAACCATCATCTATATAAGACCCGCTTGGCTTCGGAGCTGGCAGTTTGATGCGAACTTCGGCCGAATAAAGAACTCTCTCCTTCCCTTCTTAGGTTAAGACTTAGCTTAGTTTCCCTTTGGGGGGTTAGGACCTCCCACCTTGTCCCACCAAAGTCCTCCTCCGTCTATCCTTTCACTCTTAGGCTAAGGCAACCCCTTTGGGGGGAGGTCATCCTTCCTTCTCCCCTCGAAGATCGCTCCCTTCTCCCCCTTCAGGTGTACCCCTCCCCCCTTGGCTCCTTCTAAGCCAACTGGCTGATTAGGAGTCTATAAGACAACGCCCACTCGGCTGAAGTCTTATTATGCACTTGGCTCCTGCCAGGTGAACACCTCTCCTCCTTTCTTTCTCTTGGGGGATAACGCCACCTCCAAGTTTCATGACCCCTTGTTGCACCTGCAGCATCCCCCACCCCCTTTGCAACATTGAGTTGTTGCCTACCACCACCACCCTTTGCAACATTGAGTTGTTGCATAACCCACCCCCCTTTGCAGCCCCCACCCCCTTCGCAACATTTGATCATTATCTCTTGCGACATTGCAACATTCCTGCACTCTAACCTTTTGCGGCTATACTACTTCCCTCCTCATCTTGCGCGGAATGTTCTCCTATACAAGCGTCGTTCTTTGCGTTAATTATACTGCGTGTTCTTTGCAGTTAAAATGTATATAAGGTGCGGCATGAGGGAGGTGCCCCCCTCGGGACATTGGTTTCTGCGCGTATGTAGGAGAATTACGACTTCTGATCGAGTGAGGACCATGGTGTAGTGGTTATCATATCTGACCGGCAATCGGAAGATCCCGGGTTCGATTCCCGGGTGGTTACCTCATTTTTTTCATTTGTTCGTTCTCCCTCCTCATCTTGCGCGGAATGTTCTCCTATACAAGCGTCGTTCTTTACGTTAATTATACTGCGTGTTCTTTGCAGTTAAAATGTATATACATATATATATACAGTATGTCCCACAAAAAAGTACACCCAACTTTAGATTGTACTAACTCCTCCAAAAATCGAGATATTTTGGATCTGTTTGTTTGATTTAATATAGCAAATTATTCTTTGTTAACGTTCAAATTTATTCATGTTTAAACGAATTAGTGTTTAAGCATCTGCTTTTAACTGAAGGGTACAAAAAAATGGATTGCGCAAAATTGGTCAATGAAAAAATAATGTGTGTGCTATCGATGTAATGAAAAGACAAATACATAATAATAGATACTTTAACATAATTTTAATAAGATACAAAGCAGATTTTTCTTTATTCCTTATTACAAAAGTTATGCTTAGTTTCGTTTTCTTTCAACATGACCGCCATTCCTATCGATACAAATCTGGAGTCGAGCTCTCATCTTCCCCATCACTCTTTTGATAAGATCTGGATTGTCTTTTAACAAGTTGGTTTCAGCTGTGATGCGAGTCCTCAAATCATCTAAATTGATAGGTTGTGATGCAAATACTCTATTTTTCAAATGACCCCATATAAAGTAATCACACGGGATCAAGTCAGGGCTTCTGGGAGGCCACTGAATGGCCTCCCAGAAGCCCTGACTTGATCCCGTGTGATTACTTTTTATGGGGTCATTTGAAAAATAGGCTTATGGAAAGGCTTATGGAAAGGCTTATGGAAACCGATTTAATCGTATTTGGTGGGTGCAAGACGGAGCTCCTGCTCACAGGAGAGTTATTGTGAAGGAACGCTTGCAGGAAGTCTTCCACCAAAGAGTAATTGCTACAGGCCATGACATTGAATGGCCTCCCAGAAGCCCTGCCTTGATCCCGTGTGATTACTTTTTATGGGGTCATTTGAAAAATAGAGTATTTGCATCACAACCTATCAATTTAGATGATTTGAGGACTCGCATCACAGCTGAAATCAACTTGTTAAAAGACAATCCAGATCTTATCAAAAGAGTGATGGGGAAGATGAGAGCTCGACTCCAGATTTGTATCGATAGGAATGGCGGTCATGTTGAAAGAAAACGAAACTAAGCATAACTTTTGTAATAAGGAATAAAGAAAAATCTGCTTTGTATCTTATTAAAATTATGTTAAAGTATCTATTATTATGTATTTGTCTTTTCATTACATCGATAGCACACACATTATTTTTTCATTGACCAATTTTGCGCAATCCATTTTTTTGTACCCTTCAATTAAAAGCAGATGCTTAAACACTAATTCGTTTAAACATGAATAAATTTGAACGTTAACAAAGAATAATTTGCTATATTAAATCAAACAAACAGATCCAAAATATCTCAATTTTTGGAGGAGTTAGTACAATCTAAAGTTGGGTGTACTTTTTTGTGGGACATACTGTATATCTATATATATATATATATATATATATATATATATATATATATATATATTATATATATATATAATATATATATAATATATATGATACACACAGACAGTGCATGGAACAAGGAACTCTTCTGGGATAATTAAATCTACTATAGTCCGAATAAGTAATGGTAAATGACAAATATCATAGTTTTTCTTTTCCATGATGCCAGCCCGACGTGGGCAAAGGGTCATTCGCAAAGAGGTCCCATAAATATAGCTTCCCTCACCAGCTATCTGCAAAGCAGACAGGATCCAGCTTTGGGACATGGATCTAGGGTTTAAAGCAGCCTAGCCCTGCTACATTTAGAACCTCAATATAAGTAAAAGACTCGCTGCCTTCACGTCAGATTGAATACATCAAAGAAAAAGGGGTAACTATTATATTTTTAGCCAAAAACCAAAACTTAAACCTCAACTGGCATAATTGAGTGTCCACTTTTCAAGGCACATAACATGTCCGTTTACCATATATATTAGGGTGTTTCATAAATTAAAAGTTTGGAAAAATTTTAATCCACATGGATCCCCTTGTTCCATTTGCTGAGGAGACTGATAAACCGAAGTATTAATTCAATGGTTTAAAGTTTACGGGTCCCCAGTTTGATGCTCTGGCAGATCATAAACGGAAAAAATTAAACAAAAATCTGTCAATGAATTTTTATTCAACAAACGAGTACCATTTCACTACACATTTTCACAAAGATACCGGTCGATGAACTTCCATTGTGCCTGAAACCTCTTGAAAACGGGTATATCGGGGCCACTTGAAGGGCCGTATGCACGCTTGAAGACGGAGCTGAGGATGACTTCATAGATGTGATGCCGACAGGGGAAGTACATGAGTTCTCTGCCAAGACCTTTCTCAATCAGGACGCAGGCCCCGATATGAATCCCGGTGTTCGACGCTGTCGTGTCGAAAGACAGTCCCCGCACGCGCTCTTCCATCCTGTGTTCCTTGACCAAATCCAAGCAAACTCGCGCTATCTTCTCGCCGGTTCCGGACGTCACCTTAGGAACGCCGAGCAACTTCTCCTTGCCGTCGCCAGAGACGAGGACGGCGATCCGGTCAACGCTCTCCTTCCATTGCTCATTGTCAGGTAGGAGCTTACCATCCCAATGCAAGACAAGAGGCTGACCAGGACAAACTTCGTCGGATTGATAACTTTCAGCAGCCACCTTCCTGAGAGCCTTGCGTGTGCGGTACATGGTACTGGCAGAAATGGACAGTTCATCCAAGTCAAAACCTAGTGATTTAGCCGCTGCAGCGTACGACATAGCTGAATCGCGGTACGAAATATTCAGCCGATCGTAGGTAGTCGTCACATCCTGTGAGATCAGATTCCTGCGTCGCTTCTTGGTATTTCCCTTGGAGGAGGATGGAAAAACTTCCACGGTTGGGTCAACGACATCTGAGTCAGTCTCTGACGAAGTTGAAATCACTAAAGCCCCCGTATCTTCTGCAGCTCCTTGTTCCTTCCTGGCCTTCTCCTGTTGTTCCTTAATCTTGTCCAGCCTCTTCCTTTTCCTAATCTCCTTATAGTGAAGCTTCATGTCAACGGGGCTCATGCTGCAGGAATTTGGATCTTCACGCTGCATGTCGAGAAAGTGGATGTCCTCCTGATTCTTCATCATTTCCTTAGCCTGTGAATGAGCAATGTCCATGATCTCCTTCGCTATTGCCTCCTTGAACATCGCCTCCTTCACTCGGAAGGACTCTGCTTTATGTGACTTGTGCTTCACAAGCCGGTCGTATTCCTTGAGAAGGGATTCCATCTTCCTCAAGGCCGAATCTCGACGCATCATGGGGATTCTCGCTCTCTCCCAAAATATGAGAGGCATCCAGGCACAGGTTCAGGCATTTAGTACGTCCAAATTTTTGCTCCTTTTGGTGGTAAAAGTACTTTTTGAGTACTTGCAACTGAGTTGGAAGGCCACTTGATGTGATGTTCGCATCCGTCTAGCCAATAAGAAACACTTCTGTTTTCGCTCTGGTAGACACCTGGAAAAGAAAACAAACTAAATAATTCCACAGAAATAATTTCACATCGTAATTAATTTCATTAATTAAATAAAGAAAAGCAGTAACTGGGACTCGAACCAGTGTCATAGCCGTTTGGCGGCATCGCTCAAGTCGGCGTACACAGCACGCTATCCACTACACCATCTAGGGAGTGGATAGCGTGCTGTGTACGCCGACTTGAGCGATGCCGCCAAACGGCTATGACACTGGTTCGAGTCCCAGTTACTGCTTTTCTTTATTTATAAAACTGATACGTGTACACTACGTTCTCTTTGACAATTCATTAATTAAATAAATTTCAATACCGCAGTAAAATTACATTAATTAGTATCATAAATAATTACCAGCTTAGTTGTCCAATATGCAACAGACTAATTAATTTCATGTAATATGAATAATAAATATCACTACCACAGTAAAATGACAGAAATTAAATAATAATAAATTTCAATACCACAGTAAAATGAGATAATTAGTAGCATATATAATTACCTCCATAGTTGTCCAATAGGCTATACAACACGAACCGCTCAAGTGACGAAGAAAACCGTCTTCACTGCAGGCAGGCGAAAAATGAACTGACAAAAAGTCGTCAAAGTTGGGGACCTCTAAATGCAGCGCGATCTGGTTCAAACTTGCACAAACGTGTTTTCTTGTTCTTTAGAATACGGAGAAACGTGTGGATTAAAACTCCAAGCTCATTTTTATTTTACCCTATAGGTATGAAACACCCTAAATTATATATATATATATATATATATATATATATATATATATATATATATATATATATATATATATATATATATATATATATATATATAGATAGATAGATAGATAGATAGATAGATAGATAGATGCCCTTAACTTAGTTGGAGAAGAAAAATATCCGCAGTGTATTAAGATAATTGACTCTTGGTTTGGTACAGTTGTCAAAGAAAAATTAATTAACTATACGTTATGTGATAAAGTTATGTGATTAGCGCTGGATAGACCACCTCGATCACCCGACTTAACCTCTTTGGAGTTTTATCTATGGGGTTTTGTCAAAACACTCGTGTATCACAGGTACCTGGCAGAACTCTATCAGAGAATCAGAGGCTATTGGATCCATTCCACAAGAGCATTTTGGTAATGTTCTAATGAAGTTTGAGCGTCGAATATACTGTACACTGCAGCGATGAATGATGGTCATCATGTGGAATTGTTCTAAATTGGAATAATTTGTAAATGTAAACAACTATGTATATATATTCATTTTTTATGCAGGAAGGAAGGACCAAGGGCGGACGCCCGCAAAAGCGCCCCTCCCCCGTAGAAAAAGAAGAGAGCCAAAATCAAGGTCCAGGGTTTTCGAGATGCCTAGACACTGCGTTTGAAAGATTGGAGGTCATAGACCTGGGGTAGAGATGGATTGAGGAAGATTGTTCCAGAGTTTCACAGGCTGAGTAGATGAAAGCCTGGAAATACTGATTAACCCTTGCATTAGAGGGCTGGACAGAAAAGGAATGAGAAAGTGTAGAAAGTGTGGTGGTGCGGGTTTTCCTTAAAGGAGGAGGCATGCAGTTAGAGAGTTCAGAAGAGCAATGTCCGTTATATTAGCGATAGTAAAGAGAGAGTGAGGCAACATTTCGGCGAAGAGAGAGGGATTGAAGATAGTGAGTAAGAGGCGGGGAAGTACGGCTGTGTGGATTGAGCCACCCCACACACGAGAAGCATACTCCATACAGGAGCGGACAAGACCCCTGTACAGAGACAGCAACTGAGTGGGAGTGAAGAAACTGCGAAGCCGGTACAGCAAACTTAACCTCTTAGAAGCTGTTTTAGAAAGAGAGTATATGTGATCTTTCCAGGAAAGATCAGAAGAAAAGGAAACGCCAAGAATGTTAAGAGAAGAGGAAGGATACAGGTGGAGGAACTGAGTTTTTGAGGCACTGAAAGCCACAAGGTTTCTGCTATCAGAGAGAGCAGAAAAATCAGATGTCAGGTACACTATAACCATCCTACGCGAATCATGGAGTGACTGTGAAGCGGGTGGAGAAATGAAGAGTGGAATCATCGGCACAGGAGTGAATAGGACAGGAAGTGCGAATTAAAAGATCGTTAATAAATAAAAGGAAAAGAGTGGGTGACAGGACAGAACCTGAGGAACATCACTGTTAATAGCTTTAGGAGAAGAACAGTGGCCATCTACAACAGCAGCTATAGGTCGACCAGAAAGGAAATTAGAGCTGAAGACACAGATATAAGGATAGAAGCCGAAGGAGGGCAGTTTCGAAATTGAAGATTTGTACAAGACTCTATCAAAAGCTTTTGATATGTCTAGCGCAATAGCAAAAGTTTCACCGAAATCCTGAAAGGAGGATAACCAAGAGTCAGAGAAATATGCAAAAAGATCGCTAGTAGAGCGTCCTTTGCGGAACCCATACTGATGATCTGAAAGATTGCGAGAAGAGAGGTGTTTAAGAATCTTCCTATTAAGGATAGATTCAAAAGCTTTAGAAAGGCAAGAAATCAAAGAAATTAGATGATGGTTGGAGAGTTGAGAGCGGTCACCCTTCTTTGGGACAGGTTGAATGAAAGCAAACTTCCAGCAAGAAGGAAAAGTACCAGATGAGAGACGAAGACGAACGAGTTTGCCTAGGCAAGGTGTCAGCACCATAATACAGTTCTTAAGAACAACAGGAAGGACACAATCAGGACCATACATACGCCTTCCTAGAGTTGATCCCAGATAGGGCAGAAAGAACACCTTCAGAAGAGATTCTAATTTCAGACATAATAAAGTCAGAGGGAGGAGGAGATGGAGGATCAGCACCGGAATCGTCCATGGATGAGCGGGAACCGAAAATTTGAGTGAAGAGTTCAGCTTTATCAGAAGAGACGGCAACTGAGCCGTCGGAATGGAAAAGAGGAGGGAAAGAAGATGAAGTAAAGTTGTTGAAAAGGTTCTTAACTAAGGGGTTCCAAAAAACCTTAGCCACCCCCCATTTGCAGCTTACATGTTTACTTATATCGAAATAGTTTTTAGTGATTATAAAAATATATCAAATTCTTTATTTATTGCAGGTATTAAAATTACTTTAGCTGATAAAGTGATAATATAATGGCTTCTCAATTAATTGGTGATTCGGAGAGGCAACGTGTGATAGATCGCATACGAGCAATAACATTTCGGGAAGCTCGTGATACTAGAGCCACCTTTATAACACGTTCATGGGTTGCCAAAAAGTTGCGAAGAAGTGAGGACTTCGTCAAAAGAAATTGGAATAAAACTTTGGATGAATGTGAAATGGATACAACCAAATCTGGGCGCCCAAATTTGCCACTCTCTCAGGAAACAAAGGACATCATTGAAAGCGGTACGCGTAAGCGGAAAAACAGCTGTGCTAAACTTTCTAGAGAGATCGAAGTGCTGAGAGGAAAGATCGTTAGTGGTGAGATCATTCGACTGTACCGTCATAGGCAAGGTTTAAAGCATTGGCATTAACTTCCAAAGCCAAGAAAAACTCAACTTAACATCGATGACAGAATGTGGTTTGCCCATTATCTTGAAGATTGGGATGTGGTCTGCCATGTGGATGATTTTATGCATTTAGCTGTCTCCGATGAATTTTTTGTTTACGTAACACGTCAGCCCAACTACCAAAATGATCGAGTGTGGGCCACAACACCAGATGAAATCGATGACAATGAACATTATCGCGAATTATTTAAAAGTCCAGACTGTGTTGGTGTGTTTGTTTTGTTCACTGCAAAGAAGTTCATGTGGGTGCTGAAGCCAAATGGTCAGAGTTGGGATGGACAGTATTTTCGTGATATTATTCTATCCCAGCATGTCATTCCTTTTCTAAGAAACCCAAACAATGTTATGGATGTCGATCAGGTCACATTTCTGCACGATAAGGCCCCCTGCTTTAAGGCATTAGCCACTCAACAGTTGTTGCGAAACCATGAGATCGATTTCTTTGGAAATGAAGAATGGCCAGGAAATTCTCCTGACCTGAACGTCTGTGAACACATTGGATCAGTTATAAAGGACAAGGTTGAATGTCTCTTGTTTCAAGAACCTGCAGCAAATCGATTTTCGAAGGATACAATGACGCAACACATTGAAACTGTTTTAGCAAATTTGCGTAACGATCAAGATCTATTCACGTCACTTTTGGCAAGCTACCCAAAGCGAATTCAGGCTGTCTTGGAAGCAGGGGTGCAGTGCCAATTTTATAGGTGCCGGAGCTCTGGTGGGCCTGACAAAAGCCTGCCATTTCCTATCCTGTTTCTATATATGCCACACGATGACTAAGTATTTCGTGTTTGCACTCACTAATTATCATAAAATAAATATAATTATCAAGCAAATAAAGAAAAAAGAGCAATCATGTATTTTATCAATTTAAGAAGTTAAAACTACTTAGTGCCTACCAAATATCACCAGTGGGAAGTTTCACAATAATTTCCACAAAGGGTCAGGCGTGATATGTTTTCGGGGGTCTGAAGCAACTCTTGTCCTGGTGTCATCTGCCGATCTGTGGTACCGCAGCCATGATATGGCATATGGCTCAGGATTCCACTGAACTAGAGGAGGTCCATGTAGTTTAACAAACATAAGCGCTGATACATGATTTATGAGAATTCTTGAGCGTGTTGTTGTTATTATCAAATTCATGTGACTGAATCCCCTCTCACACTCAGCAGTACTAATAGGAATAACTTGTGAACAGCTCAGTAATGGGTGTAAATCTCGGGGGATGCGGCGCCCATGATCTTCCACATAGTCTCTAAAGGCATTTAGTACAGAGTAAGAAGAAAGCTTAAACCTCTTACAGAGAGATGAGATTTCAGCTTCTCCGTAATTAGGTGGTATTTCATCAGGCCAGTAGTCTTTTTCAAGGACATACATTTCATTTAGCAGTGATTTATACATACTTTGAGGTTCAGAAGTTTGAGAACCTTTCATGGATGTTGTCGTGAACATACGGTGCTGCAAATTGTTCACAAGACTAGTAAGAAACTGTTGATAACACAGGTCAAAAAAAAATTTTTTTTTCGTTGCCAAGGAAATTCGTACGAATTTAGGCTATTTTGGGGTTGCTGAATTCCAAAATGAAAGTAGTTTTTCCGATTTGGCTCTAGTTCTTGAGATAATGAATACCCTCAATTAATAGGAAACGTAACCATAACGCGTGCATATGGGAAACTACCGGAACATTCTAGATGGTGAGACCGAATAAAATGCCATTATGTATTTCATGTGTTTACTTTTGTATGATTTGAGACAATTTCAATGCGATTTGTAAGTAGGCTCCGCCTGAACATTAAATTTTTTGCATTTTTACGTGTTTCAATGGGGTACCAATTATCTCATAAATTAGAGCCAATCTAGCAAAACCGATGTCATATTCGGAATCAGCACCACAAAGTTACCCCAAAATCACTCTAATATGATTGGCAATAAAATGAGTGTTGACCAGTGTAATTAATGGAGACAATTTTTTTGTTGCTTGTTATGGTAATTCCTCCAAACTTCCTCTTGCAGAGGTGCCGTAGCGGCGCTCCGGTGAGCTCCGGCAGCACTGCACCCCTGCTTGGAAGCCAATGGCGGGAACACCAAGTTTTAATTGTTTCTCATTAAATGCAGGATTAAATTCTCTTTTGTAAGGTATGTTTAGTTTTACTGTACCTCTAATGGTTTAGGCCATGGGCGGGGGGGGCTAAGGTTTATTGGAGCCCCGTACATGCCAGAAAGAGCGAGAAGAATTAAAATTGGATAGGTTTTCACATTTTTGTTGGATGAAGGAATTTTTGGCGAGTCGAAGAACAAATTTTGCACGATTCCAGGTAGCAGGCACGTGCAGAGAGGGGAAGCTACAGGGGCTTGAGCCCTCCCATTTGCCCCTTCATGCCTCAGAAGTGTCCTTTTTTATAAAAAAAAAATAAATGCTGTGAAGAGACTTATTTTTTTGAGGGGGGGAGATGGTGTCCTTTTTGTTAACTTTCAGCCCCCCCCCCCATCTGAAGTGTCTTGTGCACGGGCCTGTCAGGTAGAAATATAAGCCGAGTGAAAGTCAAGAGTTGGATGGCAACAGTACCTTCTGAAAGTCCTCTCTGTTGCGGATAGCATTAGAACAAGTAAAGTTAAACCAAGGTTTTTTTGCATTAGTGGTAGGGATACAATATGGAATATACGCCTCCATGCCCAAGAGACTCACCTCTGTGATGCGGTCAGTACACTCGGAAGGGCCCCGTCCACGGAAGCAGTAATCATTCTATGGGAAATCAGAGAAGTATTGCCAAAGGGCCTCCCAATCATCGGCGCCAAAGTGCCAAAGACGTCTCCTCTTGGGAGGATCCAAAGGCCGGATTGGAGCCATTAGGACAGGAAACAGATATAAGATTGTGGTCAGAGGAACCCAACGGAAAAAAGTTTCACAGAGTAAGAAGAAGGATGAGAGGTAAGAAATAAATTCAGAATGTTGGGCCTACTTCCAAGACGATCGGGGATACGAGTAGGGTGTTGTACAATCTGCTGCAGGTCATTTAGGATAGAAAAGTTGTAAACTAGTTCACCAGGGATGTTAGTGAAATGGGAGGAAAGCCAAAGGTGGTGGTGAACAATGAAATTTCCTAAAATGGAGATTTCAGCAAAGGGAGAGCAGGAAAGAATGTATTCCACTTTGGAAGTGAGGTAGTCACTCTCCTCCTCCGAACTGACGCCGGCTCCGTTTTGTTTTCAACGTGCTGTTAATGTCATGTTCATTGGCATATGTTGATGACGTAATAGTTTATTCCAAAACTTTTGAAGAACACCTGAATCAAGTCGCGAAAATACTCGGTTTAGTGCAGAATGCAGGATTAAAATTGAGTTTACGAAAGTGTCAATTTGCTGAACCAATGATTAAGTATTTAGACTATAAAGTTGACGTACAGGGAGTACATCCGGACCCTGATAAAGTTTCAGCGATCGATGCATTTCCGGTTCCCAGGAAGATCAGCGAAATCAGACAGTTCTTAAGAATGGTAGACTATTGCAGATGTTTCATAGAAAATTTCTCCCTGGTAACTGCCCCTCTGACAAACCTCACTCGTAAATGTATTAAATTTAAATGGACGGAAGAGCACCAAACTGCGTTTGACCACTTAAGACTTGCCTCATAAAGGCTCCAATTTTAACTTATCCCAATTTTCAGTAACTATTTTCGATTCATACGGACGCTTCCAATTATGTAATTGGGAACGTATCAATACAGACCGTTGATGGAGTAGAAAAATCTGTTTCTTATTTTTCATGGAAGTTACACGGGGCCCAGGTGAAATTTACAGTAACGGAGAAAGACCTATGCCATTACTGAATCCATCAAGCACTTTTCCCATTATGTACTGTGTAATGTGTATGGACGTCATTTCACCATAATCACCAATCATACCCCACTCCGTTATATCTTCCAAAACCGCAATAACGTCCCTCGAATTACAAGAGGGGCTCTACTCTTGTCCGAATATTATTTTGACATAATGTACAAATCAGGGAAGGCGCATCACGTCCCTGACGTCATCTCGCGAAATCTAATAGGGGAATCACTGAAATTGTCACACGATTTAAAGTTAAGTATTCACGCGGGCTTTGTAAAAGTTTTGTTTCGAAGTAGGGAGTGTTTCTATTGTCCTAATTAGGCCACTACCATCAAGAAATATTGTCAAATGTACTTTCCTTGTCAGAAAAGGAAGTCGGGACAATTAAATACGGCCCCATTTGTCAAACTCCCATCCATCGCTAGGCCCTTACAACGTGTGGGATTGGACTTAATCGGTGAACTTATTCTGACTTATTTAGATAACATACATACTTGTGATTGTACGTCATTTTATACATTGACTTATACATTGATTACACTAGGCAACAAATTTCAACTTTTTTTTTGTTACAGACACGTGAACTACTGATTCCTACTAAAGCGCTGATGCTGATTTCAGATCTGATATCAAAATTTCTCTATCACGTCCAGATTTTGTGTAACCGAAAACCCCTATTTTTCATTTTTTTTCTCACCCGCTTCTATTACGAAAGCCGTCTAAGCTACTTTTCCGTGCCACGTTTTATGTTAAGCATACTTAAATAATTAGTGAACAGGGATGTCTTTCCTCCTTTATTCTGGCTTAAGACAGACAGCGGAATTCCGCTGGCGGAGTTACCACCCCTGCGCCCAACCATTCACCCAAAGCGCGTTAGTATTTTGTTGTTACTACTGAAAGGCAAATTCCTGTTCTTAAGTGAAACTTTGGTGTGTCCTCTTCCTTTGTCGCTTGTAGGATGACGAGCTCTCCTTCTGCAGGAACCAACAATAATCTCCCATCATATTTGGGTTGAAACCTTGGTATCTGTTTTCCATAACTGAGATCTGTTGGTGGAAGCGCTCACCATGCTCGTCACTTACAGCCCCAAGGTTGGCCGGGAAGAAGTCAAGATGAGAATGTAAAAAATGAATTTTCAAAGACATTCTGCATCCCATTATTTCATAAGATTTAAGCATGTTTTCTACGAGTTTACGGTGGTTTTCAGCTTTGTGGTTTCCAAGAAAATTTTTTACAACTTCAACGAAAGATGTCCATGCTCCTAGTTCATTCTCATTTAGGTTAGATGGAAACGATGAGTCGTGGATGACACTGCGGATCTGTGGTCCAGTGAAAACTCCAGCTTCTATGTAGCTTAGCATCTGTCAATATTCCTTTGAATTTATCCTTTAAATATTGGAAACCACTACCTTGATGATCCATACCCTTCACGAAATTTTTCATAAGGCCAAGTTTAATGTGAAGTGGTGGAAGATGTACTTTCTGAGGGTCAATAAGTGCTGGGTGTTTCACATTGTATTTACCAACAACATGTTCAGTTCTAGATGGCCAATCATGTTTTTTGTAGTGGTTCTTGTCATCTCTGCTGTTCCATAGACACAAAAAGCACATATGCTTTGTGTAGCCCAACTGTAACCCAAGAAGTAATGATACAACTTTAAGGTCGCCACAAATATTCCATGTGTGGTCCTTATATTTGATGAGTCTTAGCAGCAGTTTCATCGATTCATAAGTCTCATTAAGGCCAGTGGCATGTGCTACAGGTATTGAAGGTTTTTCATTGCCGTTGTGCAGTAATACAGCTTTAAGGCTAGCTTTACTAGAGTCAATGAACAGTCTCCATTCTTTTGGATCATAGCGACAGCCAATCCCTTGCATCAGACCACTGATATCGTGGCAGAAACAAACGTTTTCTTCCTGTAAGTAAAATGATGAAAACTGCAAATGGCGATGGCGGAAATGGGAAACTTTGGTGTTTGGTTGGAGAAGATTAAATTCTTGAAGTCTTGAACCAAGCAACTCTGCCTTTCTTTTGGTAATTCCAAATCGCGCACTAAGTCATTTAACTCCGCTTGACTTAACAAATGTGGGGAAATATTTGCATCTGGTACATATATGCCATCTTTCCCTGTTTCTATATCACTAGCAGAATCTTCAGATGAACTGCTGTCTGTTATCGTTGCTGGTGGAACTGGTAGTGGATTTGTTTCATCATGTGGTACTGGTTTCATTGCTGATTCGCAGTTTGGGTACGTGATCTTTGATTTGTTTTTCTTTGTGAAACCAGCAATCTTTGTCAAACAAAAATAACAATCATTGAAGTGATTTTTCGGCTCACGCCAAACCATGGGGACTGAGAACGGCATAGCTTTTCTTTTACCATTCATCCAAGCTATTAACATTGCATTGCACTGTGCACAGCAAATATGTGGTGCCCAGTCCCTCTGTTGGTCTCCTAACTTACAGTCAAAATAACACTTGTAGGCAAGTTTAATCTTTGTTGTTATGTTTCTACGTTGTGGCTTAGGTGTATATTGTCCACAGACAAAGCAGAAGTTGTCTGGGTGATTTACACAAGCACGTCTATTTGATGCCATTTTGAATTACCATACAATATCTGAAAAAACGTAGAAAGTAATTATTACGATGTGCAAAATAAAAAGAAATACACACGTAGTACAAAACAAATGCTATAAAAACACACAAGTCACCACAACCTGTCACTTGCTCATCAGCAGAGAGCTTCAACAACCGTTCTGCTTGACTGTCACGTAGCGACTGACCGTTGGGCCGTTGCCCGTTACTATGCTCTTGACTCAGTGTTGCCAACTCGGGATAAATTTTATTTATCAAAATTGTTCGAATTTGTATATAGTTGGCAAAAAAAATTGCTTTAACCTTGAAAAGCAAGTTTCATATTACTGGCATTAAGCCGATTAAAACCAAAATCTGGACGTGGTAGAAAATGTTACTAAAAGTGATTTGCATTTTACACAAAATCTAGACGTGATAGAAAAAATCTAATTATAGATTTGAAATCAGCATACCGAAATTAGCTAGGAGCACCTATTTGGTCTTCTGTAACAAAATCTTTGTTGCCTAGTGTTATACATTGATTATACATTTTATACATATTATACATTGACTTTTCATGATGATATTGTAATATCCGCCCGTGTACTTGAGCATACTTTGAATCTATATGTTCAAAGATTAAGAATTATGAAAATGTTACATCCAGTTGTATAGTAGGAACAAAAATAATCCTAAATTATCTTAAAGCTCTGTATATCGAATATAGAAAGCATCATACATTAAATGGGGCATTATTCCTAAAAAGAATTGTTTGTACTATACAAAGCAATGATAATGTAACTATTTCCACCATGAGTTTACCACACTAATAATCTCTTGCCATATTTATAAATATTGTATGCAGATGAAATGTATTATTATTTCTAAAAGGAATTGTATGTATTAACTATTTCCACCATTATTTGTAAGTTTACTAATAAAAATAATCTCTTGACATGCTAATAAATGTTGTATGCATATGTGTTTCTATTTATTCCTCACTCATTTTTAAATGATTTATATATACGTCTTAAAAAGATGATGGTTAACCGGGATGGAATGTGAATTTGTCTGAGTTTTATCTATTGCAAAAACGAATGATTGTACTATGAATATTGAGGTCAGGGTTTCGATTTGTGATTAATATCACTGTTATGTCTAACACAGATTTGAATGGTGGCTGCTAAAGTTCTTAGTATGACGTCACACACACACGCCGAGACAGTGTGTATATATATATATATATATATATATATATATATATATATATATTTTTTTTTTTTTATTTTTTATTTTTTTTCAAGTTTAGGTTAGGTTACTCTATATTCAATTTTCTACTCTTTGGCAGGGATGGCACCCAATTACTCCCTCTACATTTCTGTATTCCTCATCTCCCAATTACCCCTCTACAATTTTGCATCTTATGATATATCCACCATCCCCAATTACTTCTCTCCCCATTATCATCCCCCACCCCCAATTGCCCCCACCTCCCTCTTCATTTTTGCCACCATACTACTCAGGTGTCAGGGAGTGCTGGAACTCCCGTTTCTCCTGTCACTGTTCTCCTTAGTTACTCTTTTTCCGTGTCTCATCTACCCTATGAGCAGTCCAATATACTCGCAAACACACACTTCTCCCTTTATTCCTCACAACAAATGCAAACATCTTAAACACTACACAATGTTTTCAAAATTAAGAAAAAAAAGGCATCGTTTTTAAGAGCCTCGGAGACCTTAATTTCGGCCCTCTCCTTCTCCTTCTATTGAGGGGGGCGCATTTTTGCAGGCGTTCGCCCTTGGCCCCCTTTCTGCATAAAAAAAATACCGATGTAATTAATATATAATAATTATTCTTTTGTGAAATTATTAAAAATAAAAACAATGAAAAGTTCGTCACACGCCGTTGCTGCCAATGACTTTGACTTTCAAAAACGTACATCCCATTTCGTGTTTTTATAAAATTGCTTGCCATTATTTAAATCTTAATTTATTTGAATCTTTTTGTAATTTCAATTTGATTTGTTCTAGTGTATACGTCCATATACGCCCTTACGAATAGCAAGTAGTTGTAGCTTATTATAATAATCCCTTGTGTGTGTGTGTGTGTGTGTGTGTGTGTGTGTGTGTGTGTATCGTGCACATGAACTGCCAATACACCAACTGGGAGTTTCTGTCATACAAACCGACGAAAATAGCATAAAAAATGGATACAGATTTGGCTATTCTTTGAACACTGATAACATAGAGTATTGTTGATTTTAGTTAAAGTTGTGTAAAGCATTAATTACAGTGTGTATATATATATATATATATATATATATATATATATATATATATATGTGTGTGTGTGTGTGTGTGTGTGTGTGTGTGTGTATATACAGGGCCGTTTCCTGGCATAAGCAGACTAAGCGGCCGCTGCTACTAGGGGGCCCCTAGACAGGCTCCCAGGTCATAGCTCAATGGGCAAGAATAGGAATATAGCTGAAGTTATTATTAATATTATTATTATTATTATCCTTATTATTATTATTATTATTATTATTATTATTATTATTGTCGTATTAATTAAAGTTTTTGTATAAGACAAATGTGATAAAACGGAGACAAACGAAACGTTTTGGTCGTTATGTATAAATAACTATTGTGAGATCTTATTTCTATATTATTTAACTTTATTCTTACTATATGCTTATACTTTCCTAAATGCTTACTTTTTCTAGTATTGTAAAACATTATTTCACTAATTTACTAATTATTAAGAGATTTTGTAACATTTTAAAACCTAGGATTATTTTCGTTATGTTTTCAAGTTTATTAATTCTTTTCTCATCTTTTTCAGATAATGTGAATTTTGTTGGTTAAAACCTAAATGGTCTGATTATTTGAATGTATTTGATTAACGTTACAATTATAACAATTATTATTATTATTATTATTATTATTATTATTATTATCATTATTATTATCATGATTATTATTATTTAGCAGATTAGTTGTGGTTAACTAGATGTGACTTCGTGCATCTTGGAAAATGAAACATTATCCATCAGGAGCTGAAAAACGGAAAAAGAAGAAAATAGAGGAAGAGAAGCTTTCCAGTAGCACAGGTGAGATGTGCCACTTCTATATTCTTATGATTACAGTTCAGGCAACTAGGTTAGGTAGACCATCAAGCTAGGCAAGTGCTCAGAAATCGTGTAGAGTAAGCTAGTCTCTGTAATATTTATAATATTTCGAAATATGAAATTTAATGGATCACATCACCTCAAATTCTGTTCACACAGATCAATTATCAAACAAGATAAGAAAGAGTATTTTAGCAAAAATTAACAGAATATGTAATGTTATGTTCTCAGGAGCCAGGGCCGGATTAACCATTAAGCAAAATAAGCCCGTGCTTAGGGCATCAAGGGAAGGGGGGCACCACAGAAATTTTCCATTGTCGGATTTACCATGGATTTATTATACTATTATAATCGCGGCTTATAGCCTATAAGCTGTTGAAAACTGAATTATATATATTCATATATAGTATTTATTTTTTTTCATTGTTTGAATTTGTAGTGAACAACAACCCTTTTGAGAGAATAAATATATTTCGTTGTAATCACACACTTTACGCTTTGCGTTATTATTTTGTTTATATCAAATCTTTGAGCGCCATATTAAAAATACATATAGATTAAATATTTTCGTGTGCTATAGGAAGTTATTCTGAACGTGTGATTTGTGCATATAATATTAAATATATATTTTACATAATCATTTGGTATTGTTTTACAGAAAGATTTAGGTTTATAGAATTGTAATATAAATTAATATTAAAATAAAAGAAACTATAAACTCTCTATATTGCTGTTGTATCAAGTGATGTTTATCACGGCCATTATAATAATAAGATATACTGACCTAAGTTAATTAGCGTTGAAGAAGTTTATCTGTTGCTCTCTCTTCTTCTCTAGGGTAAGTCTATGAAGTGTACTTTATTTGTATATATAACAATATTTTATCATACACGTATCTTTATTTTATAATTTATTTATCTATTGTCATAACAGTATAAAAGAATTTAGATTGTAATAACCAGAGTGAATAATTTGTAATGTATATATAACATCAAACGTAGTTAGGACAATTTAGGCCCTAAGCAAATGTTCATATTTCCTATAATTAAATATTGTGTTTTAAATAAATAAATAAATGTAAATATAAAATGTGGCTCGTTAATAGTGAAATGTTAATATTGATATTTTTATAGATTGCGTATTATTAATTCTAATGTTAAGTATTTTTATTTTATAGGTTTCGGTTCCTTCTTTCGGTTCCTTCTTTTGGTTCCTTCTTTCGATTTGATTTGTATTCAACATTTCGAGTTGATATTTCGGTTGAGTTATATTTAATTGCCACTTATATTTAAATTGCCACTTTGGTTGTGTACGGTTCCCATTTTGTCTTTCTGAGAATAAAAGAACAAAGCCAAGATTGTGATATGTGTAACTGTGTTGATTGCCACATAATATACAAATAAAATATTCTTTTTATTTCTGTATTTTACAGACCCCAAGAACCAAGATGAAACGTGTTCAGTTAAGTGGTGCACAAAAGCGAAAACTATCAAAAGAGAAACAAGAGAAGACTTTGGATTTAGAGTCCAAGACTGCAAAGCTGACTGATTTCTTCACACAAGTTCCACGACCACAACGTCAACATGATATACCGATTCTGAATCAAAACCAATCTCCGTCATCAGAAGTGGACACAAATACCACTTTGATCACTTCAAAATCAAAATATGATGACGTTGGAATCACCGAGGTGTCACAAGCAGGTTCATCTACCACATGTCTCACTACTGATCTCACTTTGCCTGTAAATTCTCTTGATACCTCTACTGCAAATGTTGATTCAAGTTGCTTTACAAGACATTCTGGGGTTGAAATAATTGCTGAAAATGAAAGTTTAGTGGACCATGGTGATGGTGGTGAAATGAATCAGTCTGCAGAAGATGAAGTAAATATAGCAAAAGATCCAGGGTTGTGGCTTGATTTCTCTGCTGATGATGTGGCTTATTGGATTGCTTGTGGACCCAGTGACTGTCAACACCACAATGGGCCATTTGACAAGTCTTACCGGCATTTCAGTAGTGGCAAACCAGCAAGATACTGTTCACAAAAACTTTTCGTTGGGACAAAAGCCAATGGTGAGAAATACAAGAGAGAGTGGTTATTGTATTCACCATCAACAGGATCAGTTTACTGTTATGTTTGTAAACTGTTTGCTCCTAAAAATGTCTCACATTTTGTTATAAGAGAAGGGTTCAGTGACTGGCGAAATACTATTGTAATTGATCATCATGAAAAAAGCACTACTCACCGAGACTCTATGCTAACATACTTAACTCGCAGACAAGGTGCGGGGTTGGGACAACAGTTGGAAAAACAAATTCAGGAAGAGTGTGATTACTGGGAACATGTCTTGAGGCGTGTCATAGCTGTTATTTGTACGTTAGCTGAACGTGGCTTGTCTTTTCGAGGAACAGAAGAAAGATTTGGATCATTGCAGAATGGGAATTTTTTAGGGCTGCTTGAGCTCATAAGCCGGTTTGATCCATTTTTAGCAGGTCACATTTTGAAATATGGAAATTCTGGCAAAGGAAATCCTTCTTACCTGTCCAAAACCACCTGTGAGGAACTCATTCAACTAATGGCTCAAAAGGTCCACGCACTCATTGTTGACGAAGTAAAATCTTCTGGTTATTTTAGTTTGTCAGTTGATTCAACACCAGATCTATCACATATCGATCAGTTAAGTGTTGTACTTAGGTACTTAAAAGATGGACAGCCTATTGAACGCTTTTTAACCTTTCTGAAAATGAAAAGCCATACTGGTGAGGAAATGGCAAATCAGGTGTTGCAGTACTTACGTGAAGTTTGTAAGCTAAACTTTTCAAAATGTAGGGGTCAATCTTACGACAACGCTGCCAACATGTCTGGGCGTTATAAGGGGATGCAGCAAAAATTTTAGAAACAAACAAGTTTGCTATATATGTGCCCTGTGCAGCCCATTCACTAAATCTGGTAGGCCGAAGTGCTGTTGACTGCTGTCAAGAGGCGGTTAATTTCTTCTCTACAGTGCAGTTGCTCTATACCTTTTTTTTAGCCTCAACCAGCAGGTGGGAAATTCTTAAAGGTTGTATTGGAAATGAAAGTGTCTTAAAATCCCTCTCTGATACCAGATGGGAGGCACATGCTATGGCAACAGCAGCAATTTTGAAATCTTTCCTTAAAATTTTAGAAGCGTTAGAATGTATAGCTGAAGACCAGTCACAAAAGGGAGACACTAGAAGAGAAGCAAATAATATTGCAAATAAGATGCAAGAGCTAGAATTCGTTTTTATGTTGAATTTTTGGGAGGAGATTTTGCAAAATTTTCATAGAGTAAGCAAAGTTCTACAGAATAAGGATGTGAACTTAAAAACATGTGCAGATCTGTATGGATCATTAGCTGACCAACTGTGCACTTCACGAGATGAATTTGAAAGATATGAAGCAGCTACAAAGGAAATGCTACCAGATGTTGATTACAAGGCAGCTCAAACTCGCAAACGTATCAGAAAGAAGGTACCCAATGACGGAGATGCACCAGAAGTATATCTGAATGCCAGAGATAAATTTCTTATCACCACCTTTTACACAATTGTTGACAAACTTGAAACTGAGATGAGAAGAAGAGGAGAGATATACAAAGAAATAGCAGAGAGATTTTCTTTTCTAAGTGATGTGCCACATAATGTCACCACTTCATCATCTACTGAAATTGAAAGGTATTCTCAGGGTTGTAAAAAGATGATTGATGCTTACCCAGAGGACTTGAACACTAATTTCTCTGCTGAGCTTCAGCAGTTTCACTCATATGTGTGCCATAAGTTCAGTGCAAAAAAAAATGTAAAAACAAGATTCAGTCATGCTGAACTTTATAAAATAATTGTAGAAGACAATATTGAGTGTGCCTTCCCAAATGTAGAAATTGCCTTTCGTATATTTTTAACATTAATGGTCACAAATTGCTCAGCTGAGCGTTCATTTTCTCAGTTGAAGTATATTAAAATTACCAACAGAACAACTATGCAACAAGGCAGGCTGGATGCCTTATCTCTACTAAGTATAGAAGCAGATGTGTTACGTAAGATTAGTTTTGAGGATCTGATCAAAGACTTTGCAATTAAAAAAAGTAGGAGAAAACTTTTCAAATATAAATGAAGTGGAAGTATACAAAAATAAACATTATTTTCCATCTTACTGTAAGTTTTGTTTCATTTCAAAAAATATAATTTTATTTTATGGTTTATTTTTGTTTATATTTTGAATTACATATATATGGGGCACCAAAATCTTTTAAGTGCTTAGGGCCTCTAAAGGTCTTAATCCGGCCCTGTCAGGAGCACTACTACTACTGAAATATTTGGAAAAGTCATCCTCAGCAAAGCCTGATGAGCATCATGAGCCAATAGCAGGACCATCCTCTATGCAACCTCAAACACCAGTAGAAGTAGAGCCTGATGAACCAACAAGTGGCCCATCTTCTGTTCAGCTTCAAACACCACACACAGGCATTTCTACTGAGCAACAAGAACCAAGATCTGCTCCACCGCTTGATCCGTATGACTGGCCAGTTGTCCTGTCAGATGCCTTGAAGATAGATCTGGTGTCTCGAGGACCATTTCAAATCAGTCCAGATTTCATATTCCCTAAAAGAGAGGACGGTAGAAGCGTTCATCACCATTACATGTACAGAACATTAATTAATGGGGAAAAAATAAACCGAAGCTGGCTGATGTACTCTAGAAGGAATGATGCTCTTTATTGCTTCTGCTGCAAGTTGTTTTCAAGGAAGTCGTACAAACTAATTACGGATGGACTTTCAGACTGGATAAACGTTGGTTCGCTTCTGAAAGGCCATGAAAATAGTTCAGAACATGCAGATAACATGGCAACATGGAAGGATCTGGAACTGCGGCTAAAAACTGGGAGGACCATTAACCAAACTGAAATGTCATTAATGGAGGTAGAGCAAAGACGCTGGCGAGATGTTCTCACACGTCTTGTAAGTATAATCCAATCACTGGCAGAGAGAAACCTTGCTTTCAGGGGGCCTTCCTCTACATTGTACAATCGAGACAATGGCAACTTCTTGAAGGAGGTTGAGCTGCTTGCCAAATTTGATCCAGTGATGAAACAACACATCAGCAGAGTCGAAAGTGGCCAATATAGTCATTCAAGTTACCTAGGAAACATCATTCAAAATGAGCTCATTGGGTCCATTAGTGGGAAGATCTTGGATGCCATTGTTGCAGAAATAAAACAAGCTAAATATTACTCACTCATTTTAGACTGCACTCCAGACATAAGCCACCAAGAACAGATGTCGATTATAATTATTATCAGAACTGTTAAAATGGGTGAAGTACCAGAAGTAAAAGAATACTTCTTGGGCTTTCTTGAGGCTTCAGAAAGCACAGGCCTGGGTTTATCAGTTCTGATTCTGAAGAGACTAGATGAACTGAATATTCACTTTGATGACTGCAGAGGACAGTCATATAACAACGGAGCGAACATGAAGGGCAAGAACAAAGGTGTTCAGGCAAGGTTATTAGAGAAGAACTGTCGTGCACTCTATGTTCCATGTGGGTCTCACACTCTGAATCTTGTAGTGGCTGATGCAGCTAAAGCTTCCACAGATGCCATCAGCTTATTTGGCAACGTACAAAAATTGTACAACCTTTTTGCAGCAGCTACATAGAGATGGACAATCCTAAAGAAGCACGTGAACATAACACTCAAGTCTTGGAGTGAAACCTGGTGGGAGAGCCGGCTTAAGAGCATTGAGGCTGTGCGATACCAGAGCCACAACATCAGAGAGGCCCTGTTGAAAGTCAGAAACAATGCTACAGATGCCATAGCCAGGACTGAAGCACAAGCACTTGCAGAGAAGGTAGGGTCTTATCGTTTTCAGATTTGCACACAGAGCTGGGCAATAAATACATTGAATGTATTTAAATACTAAATACTAAATACATGGGAGAAATGTATTTAAATACTAAATACTAAATACATTTTACGAATGTATTTAGATACTAATACAAAATACATCAATTGTATTTAAATACATTTGTAAATACATTTTAAATACATACAAATTTTAACATATGCATTAACTAATTCATGTTTTGATAAATTTCTACTTTAGGGGACACGGTGAATTTCGAAATAAATACACCACTCGATAGATCAGACGATTTTAAAAGCTTTTTCATCAATGAATTTTCCATCGCAAATTGGATTGATTGCAACGAGTTAGTTACACGGGCCCACTTAAGGCAGAGCCGTTTTGTACGATTATTCGGTCAATTTCAAGATATTTTTGATGTCTAAAAAAACACTTACCTTCAGATGAGTGTACAGATTCGTTGTAGCATTGCTTGCAGCAGAGACTTCGTGTTTACACAGCAAGCAGGTGCACTTTACCTTATTACCGTCTTTAGATTTAATTTTAAAGTATTTTCCATCAAACAGAGGGTGCACTAAATTGTTATCTGCAGATATATCACTGATTCACCGGATTTGCTTGTTGAAGCCATGACACGCACACGATAAAGAAATCAACCGCTTTCGACTAAGAGTGGCACACAACTGATTGAACTGACACGTTGAAACATGAACCATGCTGTACTACACTGTCGACGCGTCGTACTGTGCTAGTACAGAACGTGTATTAAACCAGTAAAAGTATTTACATTTTTATATTTTGAGTATTTAAATACTCATTAAAGTATTTAAATACTATATTTAAATACATGAAAAACAATGTATTTATAAATACAGTTCTAAATACACAAATGTATTTAAATACGTATTTAAATAAAAATGTATTTAAATACTGCCCAGCTCTGTTTGCACAGTAGTATGATATGACATTCTTCATGCAGTTAACCATGTGAGCAAACTTCTGCAGTCTCCTACAATGCAGTTTGATGTGGCAGTCAACCTCCTCACAAAAACAAAAGACACTCACCAGCTACACAAACACAGGTTTTGTTGCAGCACAAGTCGTAGCTAGGGACATATGTGAGGAAATGAATGTGGAGGCTGTGCTGAAGGAGAAGAGGCTCAGATCCACAAAAAAGCACTTTGCTTACGAAGCTCCTGACGAACTATTTACAGAAGCCTTAAAGAGGCTGGAAGTTAAATTTTTCATTGTGGTGGTGGATTGTGCCATCGGGTCAATAAATGAGAGATTCAAAACAGATGATGTGAGGGACATATTTGGGGTTCTCCTAAACTTCACCACAATGAACAAGGAAGACTTGTCCTGCAAGTGTGAAAAGCTCTCTAAGATACTGAGCTCTGGAGCTGACTCTGACATTGATGGAAGAGAACTGGCCCTCGAAATTAAGAACTTGCCGACTTTACCTTCACACAACATGACTGCATTGGAGCTTCTCTCCTTCATTCATCAGAAGCAACTGGAGGAACTATACCCCAATCTCTGGGTTGCACTAAGAATTGCCTGCACTCTACCTGTGACAGTAGCGTCAGCCGAGAGGAGCTTCTCTAAGATGAAGCTAATCAAGAACTACCTCAGATCATCAATAGAGCAGGATCGCCTCAGTGGCCTTGACATCACAAGCATCAACCAGGACGTTGGCAGGGAGATTTCATATGATGATGTTATTGATGATTTCGGCCAGAAAAAATCTAGGAGGCAAAAATTTTGAAGATACAAACTGTTCTGTATAACTGTTAGCTATTACACGATTGTATCGTAGAGTTAGTAATTGTTTGGTAGTTGATAATTGCATTATTTTTTTATACATAGTTCTGTGTCATTTATTCTAAATAATGTATAAGCTAATTTTCAGGAATTTCATAAAGAGTATTTTTTCTCTTTGTCTTCTGAAAGTACATATTTGTTGTTTTAGACATAAATGTTTCATTAGAATTGTTTCATAATTGTTTTTTATTAACACAGCCATTTTTTGTATGTGTGCTGAGGTGATGTAGTAAGGCGTGAGTTGGTGGAAGGAGGGGTGGGGCCTCAAATGGGTATTCTGCTTAGGGCCTCCTAATGGCTAGAAACGGCCCGGTACATATACACACCTTAGTTAACCTTGATTTTTGTTTCTACCCAAAATATTCATTTTGACGAAGGTCAAGCTTGTCACTCCACCTTAGACCTACAGTTTAACGTGGAATCCGAACCAAGCCAGCAGCCCAGCATCTTAACCACTAAGCTACCGAGGGTGCCCATTTATCTACCAACCAATTTTTTTTATTGTGTGGAAGGATGAACAGCTGGGTTTTGCTGCGCGCCGCTTGCCCTCACCGGGTCTCGATCCCGGGGCTGATGGATTCATAGTCAGTGACGCTAACTACTACACCACCGAGGCGATATATATATATATATATATATATATATATATATATATATATATATATATATATATATATAGAGCAAAAGATTTAGGGGTTGTAATGACTGATGATGCGAAATTTGAAGCACAAAATAAGATAGCAGTAAAGAGAGCAAAGAGAATAACTGGGCAGATACTGAGAACCTTTAAACGAAGGGATAGGAATATAATGATTCCTCTACTGAAAACACTGATCATACCCAAATTGGAATACTGCTCGGTCCTAACATCCCCATATAAAAAAGAAGACATTAGACAGCTGGAAGGGATTCAGAGAAGCTTCACAGCCAAGATCAAGGGGTGCAAAGAATTATTAATTTACTGGGAAAGGTTAAGCGAACTAAACCTATATTCACTGGAAAGGAGAACACACACACACACCATTATTTACACTTGGAAAATAATGGAGAAACTAGTCTCTAATCTTACTCTGAACCCTGTAACTCCCTAAACAACAGTGGTGGGCACGCGCAACGATTTTTGTAGCGCCGCAGCCGCAACCGCAACTCTGCTGAAATAGTTGCGCCGCACGCGCAAGCGCAACCCTTTACAAAAAGTTGCGCCGCAAGCGCAAGCGCAACCAAAAATGTTGCGCCGCAAGTTGCGCCGCAACTTTTTGCGGCGCAACTGCCCACCTTTGCATTTAACGTATATCAGCAGTGGTGGGCACGCGCAACGATTTTTGTAGCGCCGCAGCCGCAACCGCAACTCTGCTGAAATAGTTGCGCCGCACGCGCAAGCGCAACCCTTTTTAAAAAGTTGCGCCGCAAGCGCAAGCGCAACCAAAAATGTTGCGCCGCAAGTTGCGCCGCAACTTTTTGCGGCGCAACTGCCCACCTTTGCTAAACAACGGTGTTAAGTGGAAAAGGAAGACTGTGTCGTTTTCCCAAATTAAAGGCGAGACAGGGAACATCCTTAACCCTGAAAGAAAATAGTTTTGTTGTGAGAGGACCAAAACTGTTTAATCAGCTGCCCAAAGACCTAAGGGACACAAATGGTGTTGCAGTGGACATCTTCAAAAGAAGATTAGACGCCTGGCTCAGAACAACCCCCGATGAGCTCCAGAGGAGGGGTGACAAGCTTGACCTTCGTGAAATGAGGAATCATCGCACGGAACCTTTGAAAGGTTGAAAGGTTGAAAGGTGCATATATAGAATATCATGAAGCGCTTTGTTTTCGTTCCCGAGTTCAAGCGTCATGCCCGCCCCATTGAGGATGGAGAATGCGTTTATAGATAATGTAGATAGGCCGAAGTAAACGAAGAGCGGTTTCAAAAGAAGCGTAAATGCATTTTGAAAAAAGTGGAAAAGTAAGATTTTTTCAAATTAAATATTAATTTAACCTTTATTTCACAGGTTATCTAAGTTGTAATTACACTGGCCAACAAGTCTTGTTCATCAGATATAATTATGGGTGGGCGAGATAGCTGTTGGGACGCTGACTCCAAATTTGTTTTCGGTTTTCCTCTTGCACCTCTAGTTTTCGAGATGAGACCGATCATAAAATATTATAATAAATATAATATATATATAATATAATACTATATAATTATAATATACAGGGTGTCCATAAATGTTTACCCTGAAAACAGTATGCTCTCATGTTTTAATGACGAATCTTACATCCGTTTTCTTTTTACAGGTGATCTCGTACATGCCTAGAGTTTCTATGCTGGTGTGTTTCGTCTACCGCATTCGCCGCTAGGAGCGCTGTAGTAGCTGTTCAGTGGTAGAGTCAACAGACACAATGTGCGTATTTGGGGATCGGAAAACCCACGTGCCGTAAGGGAGCATATTCGGGTAGGGTGTCAACTTTGGGGGTGAAATGACTAAATTGAAAATCATGTGATTTGGTAGCAATTTAATGTAATCATTTGGCATACAAAATAATATCCTTGCTTCAAAAACAATAAAAAATAACTCCTACCTACATCAATTTTAATTCAAAAATTCCATTTTTCCGTAAATTCGTAACAAAATAACAAATGTGCGCAAACATCGTATCAACATTTAAAGTGGCAATAAGATATCATTCAGAGTCTTTATTTGAAAGTAACCAATGCAGTCATGTCCTTTTTGCTGCGGTTCCTTGACATCAGCATTCGGCTTGCTACTTGCGCTTTGATGTAGCCTTCTCGCCTCTCGTGACTGTAAACTTGACTAGCTGCTTCTGTGACCATTTTCACACATCTCTCCACACTCTGAGTGTGAGAAGGCCACTTTGGCACTTGCATTGGGGCCTCTTTAAGTTGTGTTAAATCTTTGTTTGTTATATATGTTGTCAGTGGTGGCTCTAAAACTTCCGAACTCAAGTTAACTAATTCTGACAATTTCGTGGCATTGACGTTTATCGGAGGTACCTTCCTTGTCTGAACAGAGCAGTCTCCCAGCTGGTCATCATCTAGTGATGTTCCTCTAAGCTTTAGAATGATTTCCACAGCCTCAGTTCGCTCTTTGGTACATTGGCTGCAGAGTATTGCTTGCAAAACTGCCTCTGGCCTAGCATACCAAGCGGACCTTCTCACCACAGGTAACACGATGTCCCCCATTACTTTCCTTTGGGTTCTCAGTAGCTGTAATTGAAACAAGATGTGGTTTGGCCCCTCCATCCACATTGGATTAAGTTTTACATTGAACCGGTGAGGAAGATAAAACCCAATAATAAATTCAAAAATCAACATCAAATTCTGTAGCATTTTGCCCTTCAGTGCATGTTTGGAAACCCAAATCCTGCAGAAACGAATCGCTGTAGTTAACCAACGACTGTGACTTACGGGTCCAATCTCCAAGAGAGCCAGATTTTGAGGCAACTCTCCTGATCTGATTGCTTGAACAATACGATAAGCGTAAGATTGATCCGTGCTGAGGTCTTTGATAACTTCTTCAGACAACACTGAAGGGGAGGGCCTACTTCGACCTTTGGAAGTTTTGTATTTATTTCTAATTCCGTTGCTTCATCTAGCATGTTGCCAAGGGGGCCTGATCACTTGTTGTTGCTCTTTGTAGGACTATCAAGTTCCTGGATGAGACGACGAAGAGGTAGTTCCCCTGTGTGCAAATCACATACAATCCAAACAAGCCTTCTTCCAAGTTTTTTCTCTAAATGCGTCATAACACCGCCCTGCCATCCAGTGTTCACCGCAGTTGAGTCTCCACCAACGGTCTGCAGTGAACTGTCAAGTCTTCTTTCTTGAAGCCAACATATTATTTGATCAGCAATTGCCTCTGCATGTTTCTTGCCTTCTACTTCTGCTTCAGGAACAAAGTGAAACAAATAGCGGCCACCAGGTTCGGAACACACAGAGTAGTGTTCTTCTTTGATGAGACCGGGAAACTTTCTGTCCATTCCCTCTACCTCTAGGAGAACTTTTGTGTCATCTCTTCTTCCATCAAACAAAAGGCAAGAGAGACCTTCCTCCTTCAAATCTTTTTCATGCTGATCACATATTTCCTTCATTATTTTTTCTTGTGCTCTTCTTATCTTATTATGATCTATCACTAAGGATGTATCCTCTCGGCTGATGAGGCCTGCATCTATCCAAGCGGCAGTGGCAATCTCTGCAGTCTCTCGTAGCCCCATATGGTGGCGAATACTGGCAAGGGCAATGTTTGAGATGTCTTTAGTGTTGTATTTCATTCTCTTCGGCGAAGGTTCAGATGGCATTTTGGAGCTATCATCTGATGTTGCTTCTTTCTGTTCATCTGAAGAGCTTTCAAAGAAGTGAGAAACCTCTTGATAGAGCTCTTCATCTCTTTGGGTGGCTTTTTCACTCTTCTTTTTCTTCCTTTCTTCCCTCTCTCGGATTTCTCTTTTTTCTTAGCAATAACAATCTGTTTTTTAGTTTCTGAATAATCTGCCGAACCAATCTGCATACTTCCTTGGCCTCCTGCCTTTTTTCTCTGCGCCTTTATGAAAGCCAGCTCCAAAACTGGGCTCTTCTTCTCACGAGGACAGCGACAATCAATGTGATGGTGAGGTTCTCTTCTGCATGAGGGAGAACAATTGGCTTCAGAACACAACTCTATGGGACACTGGCAGTTAAAAATGTCAAGAAGAGTATCAAGTGTGTGCAGAAATTTATTTTTCTTTGCTAGTTTTCCTTTACCAAGTGATGTCTCAACTGCTTTGTGCCACAGCTTTGTTAATTTTAGCTCAATAGTTCTATACTGATTGAGTACAGGTGGTTTGAATAACACATTAGCTTTTTTCCACTGATGCAGAAGAGGGGGAATCATGTCCCTTATGAGCTCTTTCTCTGTGTAGTTCCTTCTATCCTTTGTATTTTGTTCACGAAGGAGTAACCCTAGTCTCAGCATGTCTCGCACTGTTGGTAGTTCTGATACGGGAAGCTCCTTGCCTGTACCGACTAACAGGCTTAAGTGGCATGACGACTGACCTCTTGTCTTCAATTTTGGCATCTTAGGAGTATCTGAAAAGAAAAAACATTTAAGTATTTTATATTAATTACGATGTTTCAAAGTTTAGTCATTCGATGTTCTAAAATTCAATAAAAAAATATTTCATGGGATTACAACATAATTAGACAGAAGAATATGATAATAATAAATAATTGTAATAATCAATAATCCATACTTACAGTTAAACTGTAGTATTCGTCTAGTAGAATAACTATGAAGTCGGTACAAGAGCAATAACAGCAAACCACCGTCTGACATCTAAGAGGCAACTGAGGACTGAGAGTGAGGGACAGTTCTATTCATGTTGTGACTTGTACATTGTACAACAACTATATGACCTTGAAAACACTCCATATGCGATCAGTGGGATAATTCTGTGACAGATGAATAGTTAATCAATTTATGTCCTATTATTTAGTAAAAGAGTCAATTTCTGAAACTTTAAGGTAAAATTGATGTAGGTAAGTTATTTTATTTCATTTTGGTTGGCCAATTTCAAGTTTTGACACGAAAAGACTATATTTTCACTACCAAAATTGATTTGAAAAAAGTTGACAAAATTGACATACCCTAATATTCGGGGCAGTCCGAAGATCAATGTCTGGTGTGGACACTGTTTCCGCAACTGTGTACCTGGATATGCTCACCAATTACGCCATCCCCCAGCTGCAGGACAGGCAGGCAACTGTCATCTTCCAACAAGATGGGGCACCCCCTCATTGGGCGCATGTTGTTCGTGAAACTCTCGACGCAACATTTCCAAATCGATGGATTGGCAGGGACGGGCCAATCCCATGGCCCCCAAGATCACCAGACATTACCCAGCTGGATTTCTTTCTCTGGGGGTCATGTTAAAGATTTGGTTTATGCAACAGTTGTTCCAGATATCAGGACATTGCGAGAACGCATTACGGATGCAATTGCAACAGTTAACCCACAAATGTTGGAAAATGTGTGGCGTGAGTGTGAATACCTTTTAGACATTTTACGTGCCACTAGGGATGCACATGTGGAAGCTTATTAAGTTCATTAACTATGTATCAAAACTTTGTATGTTTATCTACTTATGATTAAAACTGTGTTTGAATACGAGTGTTTATTTAAAAGTTATAGCATGCTTTAATCAGGGTAATCATTTATGGACACCCTATATATAATATGCATATAACTATATATAATATATATAATATGCATATAACTATATATAATATAATATATAATACTATATATACAATATATATATATATATATATATAATATAATATATATATATATAATATATATATATAATAATATATTAATAATATATATATATGTAATATATATATAATATATATATATATAATATATATATATATAATATAAAGTTATAGCATGCTTTAATCAGGGTAATCATTTATGGACACCCTATATATAATATAATATATAATATGCATATAACTATATATAATATCATATATAATACTATATATACAATATATAATATGCGTCCTTTGTAGCACATGAGTAGTATGGGCGCAAAAGGAGAGAGTGCAATGCAATTGCAAATGTTGAACAATGTTGCATACGGTTATGCAACAAGGGGAGAAGAATGTTGAAAGATGTTATGCAACAACTGGGGGGAATGTTGCAAGAGCAACAAGGAGTTATGCAACTTGGAGGCGGAGTTATACCTCAAGAGAAAGAGAGGAGGAAGAGAGGTGTTCGCCTGGCAGGAGCCAAGCGCATATTAAGACCAGCCGAGCGGCCGTTATCTAAATATGTTCCTAATCAGCCAGCTGCCTTAATCAGCCAGTTGGCTTATCTGGCTGAGCTGCCAGATTGCGCTATTTATTTAATTAAAGCATATATTCAGGCTTAATCCGCCAGTTGGCTTAACCAGCCAGTTGACTTAGAAGGCGTAAATAGCTTGTTCAGGTGTACATTATTAGGGCTGAGTTGCCAGATTGCGTTTATTTATTTAATTAAAGCATATATTCTGGCTTAACCAGCCAGTTGACTTAGAAATCGTAAATGGCTTGTTCAGTTCTACATTATTAGAGTTGAGTTGCCTGATTGCGCTATCCAGATATTTTTGACAGTTGGCTTAGAAATCCGTCAGCCGTTTTAGAAGGCCGCCAATTGATGTAATTAAATGTCGTGTACAACCAAAATAATTAAATAAAACACCATTATATCATTCTGTTTATTTAGACGAATTAATGGATTCAATTTCACGAAATAAATAGAAAATAAATATACGATGGATTATATATGATAAAAAATAATAATAGCATAAGAAATATGAACGAGGAATATATATGAGGGGTCGCGCGTCTTAAGGTACCTAAGTGCCACCACAGGCGAAAACGTGTTTTTGATGGATATCACTATTTTCACCCTTCCTCTATCGCGTGGTTTGGGTTATAATGACCTTACGACACTAGAAGTATGGTTGAAAACCTTATGAAGCGAACTACTTTTTTCACCTCTATCGCCAGCTGGGCTGGGCAGGAACAGCAGGAGGAGTGCAAGCCAATGAAAACATGGCAGCCACGCCGCTCTGCTTTCTGATTGGCCACCCGCTCCACGCGCCGAGAGGGACACGACACAAACATCCCGCCAGTACCTTAAGACTCGCGTTGCTGTTAGCAGGCGTCCTGTGTTCGTGCTCATATTGCGTGGATTATTCTATTCACCCGGCTTCTAACTATTATCAACGTGTGCAGCAATGTCTCACCGTGCTAGTGATAGTGATGAAAAATCAATGGAATCATTCTGTGCCAGAAATCGCACCCAAAGTTCGGCATAATAAGAAAATCAAAACATTAAAATAAATATATATAAAATATAAAATATGAAAATCTATTCCAAAAACTCATCAACATCTTCATTAGCATACTTAGAACTTTAATTTAGCCAAAAATGAACGTTCTAGCTCAATTAATAACAGAGATACTATTGCCAGAATATTGCTGAACTTTGAAGGAGATTTCTGGCGAATTTTAATTTTGGCGCTTAGGTACCTTAAGATGCGGGACCCCTCATATATATATATATATATATATATATATATATATATATATATATATATATATATATATATATATATATATATATAATCAGAAATAATTGAGGGGTCCCCCGTCTTAAGGTACCTAAGCGCCAAAATAAAAATTCGCCAGAAATCGCCTCCAAAGTTCAACAATATTCTGGCAATAGTATCTCTGTTGTTAATTGAGCTAGAACGTTCATTTTTGGCTAAATTAAAGTTCTAAGTATGCCAATGAAGATGTTGATGAGTTTTTGGAATAGATTTTCATATTTTATATTTTATATATATTTTTCTTAATTTTTTTATTTTCTTATTATGCCGAACTTTGGGTGCGATTTCTGGCACAGAATGATTCCTTTTATTTTTCATCACTATCACTAGCACGGTGAGACATTGCTGCACACGTTGATAATAGTTAGACGTTGGGTGAATAGAATAATCCACGCAATATTCAGCAATATGAGCACGAACACAGGACGCCTGCTAACAGCAACGCGAGTCTTAAGGTACTGGCGGGATGTTTGTGTCGTGTCCCTCTCGGCGCGTGGAGCGGGTGGTCAATCAGAAAGCAGAGCGGCGTGGCTGCCATGTTTTCATTGGCTCGCGCTCCTCCTGCTGTTCCCGCCACCCAGAGACCGAGCGTCCCATCCCCACCCCCATCACCCCCAACCAGTTGAACGGGATACTGGGGCCTTAAGACGCGCATCACATCTGGGCGGCAGAGCCCAGCTGGCGATAGAGGTGAAAAAAGTAGTTCGCTTCATAAGGTTTTCAACCGTACTTCTAGTGTCGTAAGGTCAATATAACCCAAACCACACGAAAGAGGAAGGGTGAAAATAGTGATATCCATCGAAAACACGTTTTCGCCTGTGGTGGCGCTTAGGTACCTTAAGACGCGCGACCCCTCATATACAAAACGATGTAGTATAACCATCAGTATATTAGTACAGGAAAAAAAAAATATATATATATACACAGTTATATTAAATAGTTGAATATATTGAAAATAATAAAATAATAATATACAAAACGAAGGAATATAATCAGTTGCATATTAGTACAGGAAATATATATATATATATATAGATATATATATTATATATATATATATATTATATATATATATATATATATATAATATATATATATATATAATATTATATATACATATACATATATATTATACAATTAAATAATTAAATATATTGAAAATAAAGATACATCAAAATACTTTATGTTCTACGGCGCAAAACACTAAACTCACACGTAATCGAGTCTACATTCACATCATTATTGCTTTGCACCACGCGGAAAATACGTCCAACCATTACTCCACCGCTCAAGTTTACAGATACCTATACTCGATATAAATGGCTTTCATATCGTTCAATACTATTTTTGTGCCCACTTTACATTCGGTTGGCACGTTATTTTTAAACACGGCTAGAATACAATCAAAAGCACGCAAAAAGAGGTCATCGTTAGCCACATCGTTATTAAATACAAGTTTATAAACACTCCTTTCCAATCGAAGGTTTTTTCTTACCGTCCCGAGCTTTTCAATCGTGAACTCTTCTTCACTCTGCATAGCGGCAATTGAAATAATCTTCCAAGTCGTAACGACAGCTATTCATTATATAGAGATACAGCTCTTCAGGGTGAACAGTGTAGGCAAGCTCTGCCCTGTACCGCTCAAGTGCTTTGTACCAAAGTTCGGGATATTTCGAAGAGTCTGAACCTTTTAAATATGCATCCAGCTCTAGACCATTCTCGCGTGGTTCATTCCTACATTCGATAAATCCATCGAGCAGAGCGGTGGATGTGTATTCAAGAACCGTGTCAAAATAAATCATATCCGTAACACAAGCGTCTAATACAGGCTTCAGCTTGCGGAATCCGACGATTTCAAACATTCTGTCGAGGATGAAACGGTTTCGCGTAGGGACAAGAACGTTATTATCAGATGCATTCTTCCACATCAGTCGTATATCAATGCATGGCTGATCGTTATTTATACACAACGTGCAAACAACGGCATATGAGGGGGCATCACTAATCTCTTCTCTTCTTGTACCTACACCTGCAGTTATTTAATAACAGTCCTCACCCTACTTCTCAACTAGCACGAAGACTCTATTCATCTCCTCAACACTTAAATAAATAGCATTACGTTTGCTTGCTTGCCTGCAAATCGTTTCAAGTGCATAGTTAATGGTACCGGTTTCACGCCTGAACACGCGCAATGACTTCGTCACGGACACATCGTACGCAGCATTGAGAATGCTTCTCAAAGGAAGTTCCATCGTATTCGCACGTCCAGTCGGTTCAAGCTCTGCGATGACTGTGAGCCACAGGTGGGCGGATCGGCTCGACGGGCCATACGTTCATTTCCACAAACTAAACATCTTCACAATCCGGTGCACTATTTGAGAGAACCATATGCCCATATTTATCCTTTTTGTTTAACAATCGGTACTCCTCTCTAAAGTCTGTTAAAAACTCACAAAGGCCATTAGCCACAACCTCACTACAAACTTCGTCATGATATATATGTTAATATAGTGGTAAAAATACTTAAGATTCTCCATGATGACAAGATTTACATTCTCACCCGTAGGGTACGAGTAGTCGGTATGATGTAACATGACATAATATCGCTTGTCACACCACTCATCAACAAGACTCGCTATCCATAACCGTTGCTTATCTTCTGAACGTGTTGTTTCTTCTACTTCGCGGTATATGTGAGCTTTTATAAAGGTTAGGTCTACAACATACTTCAATACATCGTTGTACTATGAAATCCTACAATGCCCTCGCCAGAATAGCCGTAGAGTATTTGAACATCTTGGTCCTTCGCACGGCTCAATGTGACCTTAAAAGTATCAAAGCAGGGTGGAATAAGGAGTCTTTCAGTATCCACCACATCTTGGCACTTTGCCGAATACCACTTAATAAACGTTGAACACGCAATATTAAAGGTAGCCATTACTATTTTTCGTCTACGCAGGAGAATACGCGTCTGAGCTCAAGGGTATGCAGAGGTCAACTGAGCACGCAGGGATAGAGATATGCTCAGGTAGTGGCAGGAGTCACGTGACCGATCTTACAGTGGGCGGAGCTTAGCTTTTTCCTGTACACACACACACACACACACACACACACACACACACACAAAGGAAAAAATTAAACCTTAATTGAAGCAAATATACGTGATAAATAAACATATCGTTAACAATACATATATATATAAATACAATCAAGGATTAAGGTAGCAAAAGGGTACAGTATCATAGGTACCGGGCGCCTGGTAACCCTTCCTATAGGTGTTACGGCATACCTTCGTGCCCCTAAGTTCCTTCACACACCCTAGTTTCTGCGCCCGAAAATTGTGCGTCCCCACAGTTAGTTGGGGTGGCTGGTCACCTTCATCTTCCAAGCACACTAGATCCTTCAACGAGTCAAAGTTAACGACTCGACGGTTCGCATGGTTAAGCGTGATACCCTTAGCCTTCACGATACGATATACCTCACATCATTCCCCACCCTCACCCGTACCCCATAGGTTTTTGGCTCTGTTGATACAAACGAGTCTGCGTATGCACCATCACTATACTCATCCTTGATCTCGTCAGTTAGCTCTCCGAGGAATTCCCCAAAAGCAGGCATGCATTCACCCTCCCTCGCTGTGAATATCACGCTATCTGTGTCAGCGTACAGCACCTTCCGTCCAAGAGAGTGCAGTAGATCCCAAGTTTGATGCGGGCGTAGGCCGTTGTGAAGCTGGCTACAGGTATGTTTGTAACCCGTGAGGTATCTGTGGCCAGTTCGGTGATGTTGTACTTTATGTAATTATTACCTACATTCACGATCTCCATAACCTCTTTATCGGGAGCGTTGGCATAATCCCAGACTTCACTATAACTTTGTGCCAAATGAACGTTCCCTTTGTCAGTATTCTGTGCAAATTTCCCCCAAAGAATGTTTAGACACAACTTTGCACTAAAGCACTTGCCAGGATTCTTAACAATTTGGGCATGGTAACGCTGAATATAAGCCGTTTTTTCATCTTCAGTATCAACCCCTCGCGGATAGCCTGATGCTTCTACTTTATAACTCAAAAAAGCGTTTATATATGGTGTAAAAAGGTTGGGTAGCTTCTGAAACCTCCACACCTCGTGTATCTTCAATATTCTGTACCCATGGCGAACGGCTAGGGCCAGCTCAGGGCTTGTATATACACCTCTGATCTTACGCTGGTTGGTTGTATGGTTACAATCACCGTTGTTCTCCTCTGCGCACTTCACGCACAGGGGAAACATGAGCTTGTGATCTATAACGACGGGTAAGATTGGCATCCATAAATCGCGAGGGGGGAGCACGTCTACGAAAGAGAGTCCAAAGTAGCGCTCATTCAAGTTAGCTGAAAACTCCTCGATGGTTGGTATGGTGGGACCCACCATTTTTTCAGGCGTACATACGGGGTACGGATTGTTCTTCATCACGTAGGGGTATAAAGAGCAGAAGTCGTAGTAATGGAGTTTCACGCCCTCCGTAGGCGGAAAGTATAGCTTGAATGGGTTTGTCAGCCCTCCAAACAAGCTGTCACAGCATTTGAGGGGGTCCAGCACCATTGAACGTTTGATGACCCTTATTTCTTCACGGTTCTGGTCATCTGTTTCCATCCATGCATCATACTCATGCTCCCACACGATTTTGTGAGTGAACTGGGAGCCTATAAGTTGAGCGCGGTTACGGGTCCATGCGAGGCTGTCGGTGGGGGATCTTCCATAAAGGTCCCCTGTGCTGGCACATTCAGAGCGCGGGCAACCATGCCACCAGCACTAGCGTGTAGCGTCATGAGCGATCTCGAGGCACATTTCAGGTTTTGTATATCAACCTTGCTGATTTCAGAAAAGAAATCAAAAATTTTCTACAACAAGCAGAACACCTTTTTCGCATGTAAAAAATACAAAATTCTTGTTAATTACAGTTGGCAACACTGACTGACATGGTACTCCTGGCAGCTTTCTAATTATTCTCAGTGAGTCATCCCCTGGAATTTCTTAGATCTACGTTAGCTCGCTTGAGAGAAATAAGTGTTTTTTCTGTGGATGGGGTATTCAAAAACCCCAAGGTACTAACGAAAGGTGCGTTTTGTGATATATACATTATACACATTTCTTTGTTTTGTTGTGTTTTACATTGTTTATAAATTTGTTATATGTCTTAAGGTGTATATATATACCTATGGATATTTTTATACATAATACATAATACATATGTGTGTGCAGTATATTTATATATATATATATATATATATATTGGTAAACTTATTGTTTACCAATAAACGAAGCCTTATAATCATATATATTTTTTATTTATACGTTTGTGTTTTTGTTTCAGTGTTCCTGTGTGATACTTGTTGAGTTTTGCTGGTACAATGAGCACGCAAAGAACACGGGGATCTGCCAGCCATATTTTCTTTGGTTCTCCACTATCAGAGCTTCCTCTGTCTGAACTTCCAACCCGTATACAAGTTGCAAGGCATTTCCTCTTCTTGAAGGAGAACAAGTACACCAGCAACAGGGAGATTCTTCCGGAGGTATGCCAAACACTCATTGACCTTTGGAATCGTGCTAACATTCCATCACAGCCAATCAAGAATGTGAAGACCAAGCTGCTCCGATTGATGGGAAAAGGCTCACAAGCATCGAAGTAAGGCAAGCAGGCCACAAAAACCAAGTTCGAGGAAAGCCTGAATCAATTGTTTGACATAGCTGTCTGCCAATGCGATGATCTGTCTGCATGCTACTATGAAAAAGAAATGAAAGTTCCACGACGAGAGCATGCCTTTCTGATCGACCAGAGAACCACGCGGATCATGCAGATCAGTCGGGTGGATACGAATGTGACTCAGATGATGGAGAGAAGGAAGTCAAGAGAGGATCGGATGCAAGAAAGACAAGAAGAAGAGAATAGAAGAAAAACGGAACGGCAAGAGGTAGCATCCTCTGCAGATGTGGTCGAATCAGCTCAAGCAGAAGTAGACTCCAGTGGTGAAAGTGTTGGTGATGAGTGGATGGGTGATAGTGCCCAGGAGGACAGGAACATCACGCCGATTCCCACTGTTGCTTTGGAAGCTGACCGGTATGGTGTATCGAACAGAGCTGCTGCAGCTATCAGCACTGCAACATTGGTTGATTATGGCATCATTAGTTCTGATGATCAGATAAACGTAATTGACCACCACAAAGTATGGACAGCACGGCAGAAGGTGCGGAGGGATCTGAAGGAAGCAGTAACTTACCACGATGTAGAAGTCACTGCTTTATTTTTTGATGGGCGGAAAGACATGACACTTGTCAAAGAGAAAAAGGGGAACAAATGGTACAGCACAAAGAAAGTTCAGGACCACTATGTGCTGGTCGGAGAGTCTGGAACCTTCTATCTAAGCCATCTGACACTGGAACGAGGAACTGGCACTGTCATTGCGGATGGACTTCAAAATGCGATTGAAGAAATGGGTATTGCAGACAAGATAATTGCAGTGGGAGCCGACAGCACAGCCACAAACACAGGGCACAGAAGTGGAGCAATACACCTGCTAGAGTGCTGCCTGGGTCGCCCTTTGCACTGGTTCATCTGTAGTCTGCATTTAAATGAACTCCTACTGCGCCACTTGTGCAAGGAACTCATCGGCCCAACAGAATCTGCAACTCAATGGAAAGGACCAATTGGCAAAGCTTTGGCCACATGTGAAAGTTTGCCACTTTCCTCTAGAGGAATTCAATGTATTGCTGATGGCCACACTCTCCCGGATGTTGACCTTACTGAATTGAGTCGTGACCAAGCCTACCTCTACAGAATGATGAAAGCGATAAGGACTGGTGTCATTAATGAAGATCTTCTACGAGAGAAGCCTGGACCAATCTCCCATGCAAGATGGGTTACAACTGCCAGCAGAATTTGTCGGCTATATGTCGCGATGGCGCAGCCAAGTGATGAACTGTATTCACTCACACAGTTTGTCGTGTGCCACTATGGACCCATGTGGTTTAGCATCAAGTGCCATCCAAGGTGCACAGATGGCCCAAAACATTTCCTGGAGCAAATCAAGCTGCTACGATTACTGCCACCAGCTAGCAAGACTGTCACATGGCCTGTGATCCAAAGAAATGCATATTGGGCTCACCCTGAAAATGTTCTACTGGCAATGCTTGCAGATGCAGATCAAGCAAACCGGAAATTGGCCATCGATATAATCAAGGCCATTCGACGAGCTCCCAAACCTGCTCAACAGCAAGTCAGAGAATTTCGGCCACCAAAGATCAAACAAAGTGCTCAGAATTTGAAAGATTTACTTCCACCAGTGGAGGAGTGCACAATGGAACCACCACTCACGAAGCAGTTCTCTTTCGAACAACTCGATAAGATTACTGAAGAGCCCCTTGTTGTCCGGATACCATGTCACTCCCAAGGTGTAGAACGCTGTGTTAAGATGGTAACTGAAGCATCTGGGGCAGTGTATGGAAAAGATTCAAGAGATGGTTACGTTAGAGCAGTGCTTAAATCCCGTGACTTTATGCCGTCATTCAAAACTAAACAAGATTTTAATGTATCATTTACTAAATAAAACTATCTAGTCTACCTACCTACCTACCTACCTACCTACAGTGTATATGTTTATTCCAAAAATAAATTTTTCTATTTTTCCTGAAAAGCAGTACTGTGAAAAATTCTCTGTATGACTTGGTCCGCAATTAACCCACCCCTTATATCTCCAGTCTAACTACAGAGCAGATTAAGTCTAGCCTTGTAGGGGTCAGCCTAGAGATTCCGGAAATGGTCCAAAGCGGGCAGATAAATTGAGGTCCACAGTAGGATTCCTCACCAAATTAGGTTAGGGCAATCTACCTTCACCTTTGTTAAGCTATGAGTTGATGCTAGGTCTTAGACCACAATGTAGGCCTAATTTTCTGACCCAGCTTAATTTAAGGCGTCTACTTCTAACTGGGTTAAAAACACAATTCGTCACTTACTGCTAGTTATTAGAGAGTCCCTTTTCCCCTTTTGTTTAATTGTTGAGAGCGTACTTGCTGGTGGGGATCTTTTTTCGTTGTTTGTTCTTCTCCCTTCTCTCGTTCCGTCTTGTCGCCCCGTTCCTCGTTTTCGTTCTCCCTTGTCCTCCTTTTCGCAGGGCTTTTTCCACCAGCGTCCTCTTGGTTTTTTTCGGTTGGTTGATCGGTAATGTATATCTATTACCGAGCACGCTCTTGTCACACTGTATATAAATACTAGTGTGGAGAATAACTCTGGTGAGCAACCAATTGGTTTCATCCACCCAGTTATTGACATAAAAGGAATTTAATAATTGTTAGATTAACTACCTACCTACTCAGTGAACCATTTTCGTTACCTCCCAACCACCCACACATCAGTTTTCCATAGTACATTGTAAGGGGTCAAATGATAGCTCAAACCCTAGGAAAGCAAGTGTCCAAAAGTTATGGGTAACTAGCAATTTTCACGATTTTCACATGCGAAAAAGGAGGTGTTGCATTTGTCACAAAAAAATTTTGTTTCCATTTTTGAATTTAGGGAGGTCAATTGTACAAAACCTGAAATGTGCCTCTTGATCCGTTACACTTTACCAAATGACGCTACACGCTAACCAGCACCCGTTAAAGGAATACACAGTCTTTACACCAGTGGTTGGATCCTCACTTAGGCGATCAACCCAAAAAACACGACCATTGACCTTAACTGGTACTTCACCCGTGTTGCGGGCATGTTTTATGTATACCCCGGTCTGTTGTTGTAGGTGTATGAGCCAGTAAATAGCCTTGTGCCCATAACTGCGGGGGTTGTTTCTGTGAATGACTACTAAGGTGTCTTTAGGCATGAAGTTATTCTTGAACACTGTAAAACATAATGAGGCGATCGTGGTCGCGACTTGCAGCGGATCGCATTTGAAATGGGCTATGTACATCCTTCTGAAGGCCTGGAAATATACCATAAGCACACGCACATCATTCACGCAATAACGTTCACATTCATCAGCTATATTATATGGACTAGCTTCATTAAAACTGTTGTAGTAGCGGTCAAAATCTTCACGCTCACTATCACTCATGTTGGTGTAATTAAAGTAATGTTTGGGAAGTAGTCCTACGTAATTCAAAGTTTCGTTAGTGAGGAATGTGTAAGGGAAATACCCTTTTGAAACTTCAGCGGCTACCCCATGACCTTGGGCAGCTTTGCTAATTTACAAGGTGTGAACAGCAGGGTGTCTTTAAACTGTACATTACCTCTTATCTGCATCTGTATTAGTTTGTTGCCTCTTTTCAAGGGATCACCTGTAAATATCGCAGACGACTCGTGTTCAAGCAACTCCTTATAAAGGAACTTGTGTCAAATTTCGCCCCGTTATGGGCAAGAATATACACAGTCATTTTTTTGAACTTGTCCGCTAATTTGACAATATAGGATACAAAGAGTTTCACAGGGCTGCCGTGTGCAGTCGTTTTAAAAACGTTTGTCCGTTTTCCACATTTGTGGCACTCGCCACACTCGATCTCCATGCACTCATCACAGATAGTCTGACTTACGAGTAAATGTGGAATAACCTCTTTGGTTTCAGCGTTCGTGTAAGTTTCTATATCGTAGTACACGGTTATACAAGGGCTATTTTTAGGCTTAGCATCTTTCATATAACATACATGCTTCACTCCATCTGCCTTATATTTTTCATGACATGTAGAACAGTGAATTTCATCGCATTTATGTTTGAAATTCCCCCAATTATCCATCATGTGAAACATACCGCACTTACAAATCCTCATTTTCCTGCAAGTGCCAATTGATTTATGGAGTTCAAAGCATTTATTATTGAAAAATGTACGTCTACACACATTACATTCCCTCTTCTCGGTTTCAACTACACGACTTTCACATTTGGGGCTTTTACACTGCTCACATACCATGTAGCAATCCTTACAATGTTTCACCATATCATCAAACTCGAGACATCCCTTACACAAATCATGATGCCTTCCATATTTTCGACTTTTATCATAACTGGCGTAGAGACCCTTATGTTACGGATGGGGAGATACGATGTTCCTGACAATCCTAAAATAAGTAGAGGTCTTGTACGATCTCTCACGCTGCTTTTAAAAACATACACAGTCCTACGACGATCATCCATTCCAAATAAGACTATACGTGCATTCATTTCCTGCTCGGCCCTTCTCAGTTCTTCAGGACCCATATTACACTCAAACTCAAGCTTACAACCTGAAGCCAGTTTACGAGCACGCTGCACAACCATAGCCAGCCAAATTTTTTGCGTCCATCTGTTTAGCACAGTGAACATATGAGCTAAGACTATTGCTATAAAGCCACAACCACGATCGACGTTTAAATGCTTTCTGTAAATAACCGGAGAATTGAAATTAAGAGTATAAGGTGTGGCAGTATGACCTGCAACCCGGAATACTCTGTCAATATCTATTATGAAGTTGTCCATATTGAAGGCTGTACTACTTTGAGAGGCCTGCATTATACGGCCCAAGATATATTCTGTCTACAGCTGCCAAACGTCTGAACGGTATTACTACTCAAAAATCATCTACGTCCCCGTCATCTGACCCGAACCCGAAGGACAACCTCGTCCGGACTTCACGTTCGTCGCGGTTCTGAAGGACAAACTCCACAATATGTTGAACTACACGTCGCAGTCCGTTGGTATACAGGGATCCAGGGTCAACCCTGACCACGTACCGATTTCTAGTCAGGGCAGGGGTGGGGGTAGCGGTGCGCACCAACTCGACTGTTATACCATCCTCCACAGTATGAGAAGCTGCTGTGGAGGAAGTACCCGGAACTGAACAGGAATAATGGGGCATATTTGAGGAAGGTACTATTGTGGGGGTTGTGTCGTAAGACGTAGAGGGTTGGGGCTCTATTACTGGGGGTATAACAACCGGCGCAATCCTGGTACGCTTTATACATGACGTGGAGGGCTCATCATGTTTCCGCTTTGAACTGTCGCATGCTACAGGTGTCACTGGTGAGGGTTCGTCAGCGGGGAAGGATTCTGTAGCTACACGGCCATCGGGTTCATCTGTGATATCGATGATGGGGGCTGTATATCGTCGTCATTCACGGTTCTGTGGAAGAAGAAAAACAAAATATAAGGAGCAGCACTCAAAATTTGTAATATTTTGTAAATGACCCACTTAGGGGTGTGACGTGTTAGAGATGGAATCTGTAGAAAAATTCAGGTTTACAAGCCCCTCCACATGTATTATATCTGGCCCTACAGGATGTGGAAAAACTGTATTTATGCTTAAAATCATTAAAGACAAGGGGGAGATGTTCTCAAAATTTGTGCATAAAGTAATATGGTGCTATTCGACGTATCAGTCAGTATTCAACGAGTACGAAGATGATATTTGTTCCACAAAGGTGTATATGACGTTAATTCGTTAAAAGGTAATGAGCGTACAGTTATTGTAATTTACGATCTCATGTTGGAAATGGGTAAAACGTTTGCCGAGACATTTACAGTGTTCTCACACCATCTTAACATAAACGTATTCTTCATCAACCAGAATCTATTTTTCAAAAACAGATACATGCGCGATGTGTCGCTAAATACACAATATCTAATCTTATTCGCACAACGTAGAGATGTGTCACAAATTGGGGGTAATAGCCAATCAAATGCTCCCGAATCAGCGTAAGGAGTTTTTGGAGGTTGATAAAGAAGCCACAAGTCAGCGTTATGGATATTTGCTTTGTGACCTTCACCCGCGAAACACGTTTAGGGTGCTTCTAAGAACGAATATACTCCCAAACGAACCTGAAACGGTGTATATTCCAGAATGACGAATAGGCTGAAGAAATATCGTGAATTAATAAAAATCTATCAACGATTGCCCCAGGCACTGCAACAGATGTTTGTTAAAAATATTGACTCCGACTTTTTAAAATGCATCTATGAAATCTGTCTTAATGTTATAAAATGTAATGTGCCAATGAAACCCCCTCAGAAGGCTCGCTTACGTCGTTACAAGAACATAATACGTGCGCTCGCTCATAAAAGTCAAACTGTGGGGGAAGAAAAAACGAATTATTGTACAAAGAGGAGGATCATTCCTACCCATCTTATTTTCAGTTTTGGCGGCCTTTACCGACTACATTAATACAATGAAGAAGGTGATAGTGATTCCGCACGAGTTGTATGCTTCATTGCAAAGTTCAAAGATTCCAGACACGGCTCTAGAACCCCGTAAAAACAGGCTTAAAAGAATGGAAAGCGAGTTGTTAGCACTATTAAACAGCGAAAAGTCACCTGATGAGAAAAGGATCTTGTACCAAGAGGCTTTGCAGAAATTTCTTCATGAGTACGAAGATTATAAGAATCCGACAGAGCTCCCAGTGGTTATTAGGCACAGCGCGAGCAACGCTGAGCATGGCGACACAGGACCTGGGCCCGACGTTAGAGATGACCAACCAAAGAATAACGGAACACAGCACTTTGAACATGTATTAAAAAGCAGTCTCCCACATACATTGAGGAATAAAGGCTTAAGTCTTTATAATCTAATGAGTGAGGACCTCATCATACAGTGGACCGTGGGCCAATACAGGCAAGGTCATTTTTGAAGGAACAAGGGTACAAGGATCCAACATCGTTGACATTGTTCATGATCTGGTGAGAAAGTGGGACAGGCCCTCACCAACAGGATGGAGGCATATTAAAGCAAGACTACAACAAATAAATGTCCCCAAAACATTGATAGGTAATCTGAATAGGTTAAAAGACCTGGATCAAGTCTCGCATGTGTCACAACTGAGTACGCCATCGCCCCAACAGCAGCGTCTCTGAAGAGGAGAAAGAAAAGAACAAATGGCCAACCTTATCCACGTGTCTCTAAAATACGCAAATGGTTAACATATTAAGTAAACGCTATTATGACATTTCTAACCCCGCCTCCTATAGCGGCGTTAATAGACTGTACAGAGGTGTTTACGGAGTAGGGAAAAAAGATGTTGAGAGGTTTTTGCGGGAGAAGGATGCTTATACACTTCATAAACCGGTGAGAAAAAGGTTTGAAACGGCCAAGATAACAGCGGCTTCGATTTATTCTATTTGGCAGCGGGATTTAACAGACATGCAAAGATATTCAGTGTATAATGACGGATACCGCTACATCCTATTCATAATAGATGTATTCTCTAGATATCTGTGGCTAATTCCTCTGAAAAATAATTCGCCTGAAACAGTTGCTAAAGCGACCAAAACGTTGATGTTAAAAGAAAATAGGGTTCCTGGCTATTTTTGTACGGATATGTGGAAATAACTTATAGGTCGCGCTTTTCAGAACATGCTGACAGAGTTTATCAGTTACTAAACTAGTAGTTCTATACATAAGGCCTCTTTAGCTGAAAGAGTTCAACGTAATATAAAGGAACGCATGCATCGCTATTTTACACATGAAAACAGATAGAGATATATAAACGTTCTCGGGCCATTGGCGTGTCGTCATACAATAGTTCACACCACCGTACGATTGGCACAATACCTAACGAAGTTTTAGAAAGAGGTACGTCCAGAGGTGAGAAGAGATGGAGCACCGCCACCACACTCTACACATTTCAAAATCAATGATTATGTAAGGCTATCACGTTCAGGAAATAAATTCGCGAAGGGATTTGAGCAAAGATGGACACGTGAGATTTTTAAAGTTATGGCTGTGAGACCTAAAGGCGAGATAATGATATATTACGTTGAAGATTTGAATGGGGAAGAAATCGCAAGAAGCTTTTACCGCGAGGAGTTGCAGAAAATGACATTTAATTTAGGAAAACGTGTGTTTAAAATTGAAAAAAATTTAGGCAGCAAAGGTTCAGGAAAGAGAAAAATGTACCTGGTGAAATGGCTGAGTTACCCAGAAAGCTTCAACACCTATATAAGCTGCTGCAATAATGAAGCTTAAATAGTATGCAACATGGCGCCTAGCCACTTCTATGTCACACTCCCGTCATCTTCTTCTCTGTCTGTACATCCTAACAACACTTTGTGACAGAACTCCACGGACCCATTGAATTGGAGCGTGATTCGTATGAGGTGGGTTTATGTGAATTCCAGTTAGTCACCAAATTTTTAACTCTTGAAAATGAGCAAATCATATTTCTAATCCTTAGAAGAATCGATGAGTGCGAAAAATTAGACAACCTTACACAATACTATGCGATCAGTCCTGTTCGGTGAGGTGCAGTACTATAGCACAAATGTATCGCTAGGAATCGGCCCTTATGACTAGAGATGGGACCCGGTTTTAAAAAACCGGTTTTTAACCGGTGATCAAAATTTTTTATCATCACCGAAACCGACGATAAGAACCGGTTTTCACATTTTTGCGCAAGTCTCCGATCACTTTGGTACATTTTCTATGAAACAAACGTTTCCAAACGTTTAAAAACGTAGTAATTACGTTTTGCATCGTTTAGTATCGTTTTTTGTTTGTTTATAAGTGTAAATAATTGATGCGTCAGTCTTGAATGTTCTGTAGATGATTGCACATTGATCAGTTAAGATTCTAAGATTTAATACTCCACCATATCAAAGAAATCAAATGCTTGGTATCATTTCACTCGTAAGAATAAGGAAGAAGCAGAGTGTATGACATGTCACAAAGTTTTAAAGTGTTGTGGAGGTTCTACTTCAAGTTTATCATCCCACATGAAAAATATTCGTGGCATAAACATCGACCAGATTAATCAGCCATTAAGGAAACAAAGAACAGTGGAAGAGTTTGTGCAAAAAAAGTCCATAGAAGAGGAAATTTCGAAACTTGCGTGTGTAGATGGACTGAGTTTCCAATCAATTGCTAAAAGTAAATTCATTCAAGAAAGCCTAAGAAAGATAAAATACGACAAGCCTCATCCACCTTCCCATAATGGTGTCAGAAAAATGTTGCTTAGTTTTTATGAGAAAAAGAAACATGAATTGGTCAACTACTTCAAGAATCAGATGAGACAAAGAATCCGCTATTTATTAACTATGGATGAGTATACTCTTTGCAAAACCAAAGACATATTAATATTAATGTTCATGATGAAAATCAACATTGGTCTCTTGGTCTCATGAAAATATATGATTCTCTCGATAGCACCAAAACTATTGCAATCGTTAGGAAAAGATTGGAAGACTTTGGCTTGGACCTAGATAAGCATATCGTGGGTTGCACCACCGACGGTGCCTCAGTAATGGTCAAATTTAGAAGAGAAATAGTACCTGATCACCAGCAATGCATTGCACATGCTATACATCTCGCGGTTTCGGATATCTTGTATTCAAAAACTGCTGAAAATTCAGTTGAAGGGGAAAGTGACCCTACCCCTGAAGATGAAGCCATCGAAGAAGATGAACACTCTGCACATGAGTTAAGCGAAGATGAGTGTGAAATTTTATGCACTGATGCAATTTTTGAGTCCGACATAGATGACGTAATTGCTCTTCCAAAACTTCGAGAAGATTACTTAAAAGTAATATAAGGTGAGAAAAATCTGCCGCATATTTCGAAAGTCTCCTTTGAAAAATGAGAGATTGCAGGATTTTGTCAAAGATGAATTTAATGGAAAGGAAATGAAGCTTATCCTTGACTGTAGAACGAGGTGGAACAGTCTTTTGGCCATGATAGAGAGATTTTTGAAACTCAAAAATTGCATTCCAAAGGCCCACAGAGTGATACGCTCAACAGAGACGATTTCAGATGAAGAATGGAATGCTCTAAAGAGCCTCTTTGACACGCTTCGTCCACTGGAAATTGTTTTGAAGGGACTCTGTTCCGAAGATGCAAATTTGCTCAAAGCTGAATCTTCCATGAAGTTCATTTTGGATAAATTTGAAAGCAAAAACAATCCTTTAGCTTTTGAGCTACGTCAGTGTCTCATTGATCGCTACTCATCGAGAAGACAAAAAGAGGCTGTCGCCTTGCTGAGTTTTCTCCACAATCCCGAGGTCTTGAAAAATGAATCATCAGCACCGTTCCTCTTTCCCCTATAGAATTCGTGATACCCAGCTCAGGCCCTTACTTTTTTGACCCGAGCTGCATGCACATGTACACTAAACTGCGTATAGCCCATTCAGATGGAACGGACTGCGATGATAGTTACTCTGCATACCCTGAAACCAACTCTTTACACTGGTACCCGGTCGATTCGCCGACGGACGTTTTGCCGACAGACATTTTGCCGACGGACGTTTCGCCGAACGGACGATTCGCCACGACTGTTTCGCCGAACGGACGATTCGCCGAACGGACGATTTGCCGAATGGACTGTCATTAATATTTCTATGACAAAATACACACACATGTTATTAAAGGTTATTATTAAATGTTATTGAATTATTTTGTTAAAATATTAAATTATGTTAAATTGACAGTTATAGACGCTTGACGTAAAAACATAGATACCTTTTTAAAATAAATTTATATCGATAATACTATATAAAACTAACGAAAATATCATGACTTAAACCTAACCAATCGTCAAGGGTGTACTAACTTTTTATGGCCTTTCTCTGAATCAATAAATTGAAGAGGCATTGTGGGTTACTGAACAGTGAACAATGTAAAAGTTCCAGGATGACTGCAATTTTAAGTGAGAAAACCTAAGACATAAGTTACTAAGATTTAAAAAAGGCAACAAACGAACAAACGTTTCAGAATAGCTTAAACTAGAAAGGCACAAACGCAAGACTTAAATTATAAAAGTTAACAACTAATTTTCGTATTTAAATTATATATTTTTTTTTTATTAATGACAGTCCATTCGGCGAATCGTCCGTTCGGCGAATCGTCCGTTCAGCGAAACAGCCGTCGGCGAATCGTCCGTTCGGCGAAACGTCCGTCGGCAAAATGTCTGTCGGCAAAACGTCCGTCGGCGAATCGACCGGCCACGCTTTACATTCCATATTCAGCCAGTGTGAGATGTATTTAAATCAGGTTAACATCTCGGCAGGAACGGGGTATTATCACCTACGAGCCTATCTGGAAAATGTCCTAAACTTTTCAAAAGAAGTGAAGGACATCTTTTTAACCGCCGAGGGATATTACCAGACTAAAGATGAAAGTGGTATAGAGGATAAATTTGAAAATTCTATAAAAAAAGATATACGAGTGTTTTAGACGTCTTCATACAGACTTCACATTCCAGGAGAAACTGATTATGAGCGGCATAGATCTGAAACTAAAGCTCAACCGCACGAGTCCTGAGATCTGCATAAATCTGTGGTCTGATCAAGAAGAGGGCGCGAAACCCGTTGTGATTCACATAAAGGAGACGTATTTGCGTGTACGCCGAGTGAAATTAAGTTCGCCAAAACAATAAAAATTGAGAAAGTCTTAATACACGCCACAGTAAAATACCCAGTTAACAGGGTACAGATCAAACTATACACGGTGCCCGCCGGGTTGGCCTCGAAGCAACTAGAAAACGTGGCCCTTGGAGTCGTACCTAAAAGGATATTAATTGGAATGCAGGACCACGCCTCGACGAATGGAAAATATAAAAAGAGTGCCTTTAAATTCGAGAATTTCGGCCTTAAAAATATGACTCTATACGTAAATGGTATCGCTTTAGGAGGGACTATGATTCACGCTCTGTGCGAGAGCTTATAGTAGTCTGGCTCATAATGCAGGTACATGTGACGAGCTTGGGTTTGGCGTAACGCAGAAAGAATTTGTCGAAGAATTTAACATTTATTCATTTGATATTACGCCTGACTTGTCTGCTAGTATACTGTAAATATGCACTTAAGTCCACAACAGAGTGGGAATATCTCAGTCAGGTTGGAATATGCCAAGCCTATAGACACGCCTATTAGAGTACGCGTGTACCTCGAATCACAAGCACTAATAGTTGACCGTTTCAGGAACGTGGTCATAGACTTTTAAAATGGACGCGAATACACTCCAGAGAGTAATGAAAAGTGATCGAATCACACTCCAAATTTGTCGGCGTGTTTGCGAAGAATGAAATATTGAAATTGCCAACTACGAGAAACTGGTACGGGATTATCGTGAACACGGACATTAGGAGTGTGTGGGGATTCATTGGTTTGCAATCTATTTTAAAAATAGGGAAAAAATGTACTATTTTGACTCACTCGGCACTCAGCCCTGGAATGATCATGTTATAGTAAAATTAATCGAGCAGATACATGTACCTGAGATTGTATGGAACCCGCATCGCTTTCAAGGATATTATAGTAACACGTGCGGCATGTATTGCCTCTCATTTCTCATACAAATGTCACGTGGGAAGGGATTTATAAATTTTAAAAAATTATTCGATTTGGGCGACACTGAAATGAATGACGAGTTGGTTTGCAAACAAATTAAAAAAAGTTCCCATATGTTAGCACCCGCTGTATTGTGTAAAGGTGTGTATCTATATTGTGTAAAGGCCTATTTGTCGCCGTTAAGACTTATTTAATGGACACTGGTTCCGCTTTGTACATGTTTTCTACCATTTAATAAATTAAATGAAAATACAATGTGTTTTGTTCTTTACCACCAAAAAAATACAGTACATTAGTTCCTCGATGACCTGGCATTCGTTGGACCGGATGTGAGCCAATACCTCGACCTCTGTGTTCAGGTCGCTGGATTGGTGGTGCGGTAAAGCATTCATATCATTTATTCCCCTTTCATCAAGACGAAAAGTAGCTATAACACAATCAAGTTCCGTTTCACTCCTTAAAGGAGGAGTTAACATGATTAGTTCGTACTGAATCAAATAAAGTTAAGTAAAATTATGCCCAGAAGCTGTTAGGTTATATCAGGAGGCAATTTCAGTTTCGGAACAAGGAGAGTGTGCTCTCTCTTTACAATTCTCTGGTTCGGCCGCACCTAGAGTATGCTGTGCAGTTCTGGTCGCCCACCCTCACGAAAGATATTGAGAGGCTGGAGCGAGTGCAGGCGAGGGCCACAAAGTTAATCCCTTCCGTTAGGCATATGGGCTACAATCGACGCTTACGCGCCCTGAACTTGTTTTCGCTGGAAACTCGGAGGCTGCGCGGTCAACTCATCGAGGTTTGCAAGCTCTTACGCGGGTTCAGCGATGTCGATTTTAGAAGCATGTTTAGTTTAAATGATAACCCAACTCGCAACAATGGTTGGAAGTTGGATTTGAAACGGTTTAGCAATAGTGTGTGTGGGAATTACTTTACGTATAGGATCTGTGACACGTGGAACAGGTTACCTTCAGAAGTTGTGAACAGTTCCTCTGTGGATCATTTCAAGAAAAGGTTAGACCAAATCTTGCACACTGTTTGAGGGTGTAGAAAATTTTCCCTGGCACCCGCTGCCATTGGTACCTCCTCGGTATGGGCCGCAAGGCCTTTTGAGGTACTTCTTTTCCTTGTAACTCTCTCTCTCTCTCTCTCTCTCTCTCTCTCTCTCTCTCTCTCTCTCTCTCTCTCTCTCTTAGTAGGTTTTACAGAAGGGAACATCACCGAGATCATGTCTCTTGCGGATGATCTAAAACTGAAAACAGACAGGGGAATGTTGATGGGTATTTTACCGCGGATGAATGCCAGTGACCGCGCGCTCAGTAAGGTCATTGGCATTAACGAGACGGTGCAAGACTTTGCGTTCCGCTGGGCGTGAGGTTTATTGACCCCTTCAACGCATTTTCGGGTAGGTGGGACCTTTACCAGAGGGATGGTGTCCACCTCAATGACAAAGGTAAAAGTGTGCTAGGCGCGCTGCTCGACCGGCACTGTACAGAATGGGGAGGTCGAGCCCGGGGAGAGATGCCGGGTCCCCACCGGGGAGAGATGATGTTGAACCGGTGGCGGACGTACCTTCAACTGAAAGGTGCGTCCAGGTACAGGTGGGTGACCCTCCTTCCCCGTTGGAGGGGGCTCAGCCTCCTGCGGAAGTTGCCCCCTCGTTGGTGAGGGGCTCTTCAACTCCTGACAGCCCTGGCTGTTCGGGAAACGGGTCGTGCTAGGGGGCGGTCAGAATAGGGAAGGCTCCCTCCGTGCAATGCTTTTTAATGCTAGGTCGATTAGGAATAAGTTTTGCGAGCTACGGGCGCTCTTAGCATCAGAATACCAGGATATCGTAGCTATCACCGAGTCCTGGATTCATACTGATCGTAGGGACTACGTTGGGGAGTTCGAAATTCCCAGGTATAGAAAGTTTCGCAAAGACCGCACCCATGGGGAGGGGAGGAGGGTTACTAATATACGTGAGGGACACGTTGAGTCCGATTGACTGCCAGTTCCGATCGGAACGGGAGCTGCTTGGCGTCGATCTGAACGTGGGAGGGACGAACTATAGGTTAACCTTGGTGTACAGACCTCCGCATCTCCTCCTCGAGGAGGATACAGCCCTGTACACCAAACTCCGTAGCCTGCTAGGGGATAAGGTGCGTGTAGTTTTAGGAGACTTCAACTGTCGCGGCATAAAGTGGGAAGACAGGACTGCTGATGCTGAAGGGAGGAGGCTAGTTGACTTTGCTGATGAGAACTTCCTCACTCAGTGGGTCAATGAGCCTACACGAGGCGAAAGCGTTCTAGACTTAGTATTCACAACCGAAGACAACCTCGTCACTGGCCTCACCGTTGACGAATCGTTGGGCGGGAGTGATCACGGTCTGATTAGGTTCCGTGTATGCGTCCCTCGGGTGAAGCGTTGTAACTCGAGAGGCAGTAAGCTCGATCTACGGCGGGCGGACTTTGTTAGCCTCCGGGATAGCGTAGGTGACATGGGGTTAGAGGTCGGCGGCGATGTTGAGGGAGTTTGGAGTGCATTCCGGGACCAGTTTATGGTGCTGCAGTCTGCTGCCATGCCCTCAAAACCGGTCACCCCTGCTTCAACGCAGCCTAAGTGGTTCAGTCGTGACATCGCTTCGGCTATCCAAAATAGGAAAGTAGCGTATAGGAGGGCGAAGGCGAATCGTTCCTATCAGAACACTGAGGCGTATGTCCGTCTGTGTAGGGAAGTGAAGGCAAAGGTTAGGCAAGCGAAACGTAACGAAGAACTACGGGTGGCAAGCCTCTGCAAGGGTAACCCTAAAGAGTTCTTCAGTTATGTTAATAGTAGAAAGCCCACTAGAAGCATGATAGGTCCGTTAAAGGACCCCAGCGGCGTTCTGCGAGATCTGCGACGCGGACAACGCTAATGTGCTTAATGAGTACTTTGCGGGAGTGTTTACCAGGGAGGATACCCGCGTCATCCCCGAGCCAGGCGCCAAGCACGAAGGTGCTGGCCTGGATAGTGTTCGGTGTACCGCGACAGTCGTTGCCGATAGAATAGACAAACTGAGCGCGTTTAAGGCTCCTGGGCCAGACCAGTTCCTACCCAGAGTGTTGCGGGAGGTGCGCGACCAGGTGGCTCCCCACCTGGCTACAGTCTTCAACAAATCGTTGGAGACGAGCCAGGTGGTGACTGGAGGGAAGCCAATGTGACCCCTATCTTTAAGAAAGGGAATCACGAAAGTCCAAGGAACTATCGTCCCATTAGTCTCACTTCGGTTGTAGGTAAATTATTAGAGGGGATAATAGCGGAGAGGATCGTTGACCATTTGGATTCGTAAAAGCTGCTTGGGGATCCCAACATGGGTTTAGACGGCATAGGTCGTGTCTCACCAACTTGCTCGAGTTTTTCCACGTCATGTTGAGTAAGTATGATAAGAGTAGGGCGACTGATATACTTTATCTCGACTTTCAGAAAGCTTTTGATAAGGTACCTCACCGCCGGCTAATGACAAAAGTGCGCGCGCTGGGTATTGGTGGGGAAGTAGGTAGGTGGATTGAAAACTGGCTGAAGAGAAGGTGGCAGAGAATTGTAATTAAAGGGGTTAGTTCGGGTTGGGCCTCGGTCACTGGTGGGGTTCCTCAAGGTTCTCTTTTGGGGCTACTTTTGTTTATCATTTACATAAATGATATCGACGGTGGCATCGTCAGTAGGATCGCCAAATTCCCTGATGACACGAAGCTTGGGGCCAATGTTGGGACGCCAGAGGCGATCAAGCAACTGCGTGCGGACCTAGGTAGGATAGGAGAGTGGTCCGAAAAATGGCAAATGCCGTTTAACTTGGGTAAATGCAAGGTGATGCACATTGGCTACGGCAATCCCAAGTCGGACTACTCGATGTTGGAGAGTAATATCGAGGCAACTGATTTGGAAAAGGACTTGGGTGTGCTAATTAGCAGCGACCTTAAGTTTACGAAACAGTGCGTACAGGTGGAAAAGAAAGCCCAGAAGTTGTTGGGTTATATCAGGAGGCAATTTCGATTTCGGAACAAGGAGATTATGCTCTCTCTGTACAATTCTCTGGTTCGGCCGCACCTGGGGTATGCTGTGCAGTTCTGGTCGCCCACCCTCACGAAAGATATTGAGAGGCTGGAGCGAGTGCAGGCGAGGGCCACAAAGTTAATCCCTTCCGTTAGGCATATAGGCTACAATCTACGCTTACGCGCCCTGAGCTTGTTTTCGCTGGAAACTCGGAGGCTGTGCGGTCAACTCATCGAGGTTTTCAAGCTCTTACGCGGGTTCAACGATGTCGATTTTAGAAGCATGTTTAGTTTAAATGATAACCCAACTCGCAACAATGGTTGGAAGTTGGATTTGAAACGGTTTAGGACTAGTGTGTGTGGGAATTACTTTACGTATAAGATCTGTGACACGTGGAACAGGTTACCTTCAGAAGTTGAGGGCAGTTCTTCTGTGGATCATTTCAAGAAAAGGTTAGACCGAATATTGCACACTATTTGAGGGTGTGTGAATTTTTCCCTGGTACCCGTTGCCATTGGTACCTCCTCGGTATGGGCCGCAAAGCCTTTTGAGGTACTACTTTTTCTTGTAACTCCTTGCAACTCTATCTCTCTTTCTCAAGGAAAAACTTAAGGATCGCCCATAAGACCCGCTCAGTATCCCCCTACCTTTCACGGATGTATAGAAGAATTTACGACACCTGATGTGTTTCTATGTGGTGATACAGTGTGAGCACCTATTTTTATCTATATATATATATATATATATATATCGGCTACTGATTGATGGCGTAGAAAACGCAGGAACATGAGGAACACGAGAAACAGGAACACGAGAAAAAATAAACATCATTAAATAAACATCCTTCAAGGTTTAATCAGTACCAACGTTTCGGCATGCACTAATTCCATCTTCAGGGCTAAAACAATAAAAGGCCAATTCACATACAAAGTACATATTGCAATTGTTAAGTTGCTTAATAACAATTTAAAGTAACAAAGTTAAAATTATAAAGAGTAGCTAAGAAAATGTAAAAGCATTACAACTAAAAAGGTAAATATATGAAATTAAAATAAAGTTACAATTATAAAAAGTAGCTGGGAAAATATAAAAGCATTAAATCAAAGATAAATAAATAAAATAAACAAGTACCTTAACCAAACAGCAGATCTACCGATGATTCATCAGAATTTAGGTCTGGTTTTAATTTATAAATGAAAGATTCCATAATTCTCTCATATGGTTATGTATGAGAGAATTAGGTGGTTTGCCAAGAGGTAAATTTGTACGGACCGATTTACCGAGATGTTTGTAAATATGGGATTTTAGGCGTCTTTTCGTTTTACCTATATATGACCTCCATACAGTTGTCACTCTTGTATTAGTAAACTATGGATGACGTAAGTACAGGAATAAAATCCTTGTATTTAAATAAGTGATAAATCGATTTAGACGGGGTGAATATAATTTTTATACATAGTTGTGGGTAGAATTCCTTGAGCAATTTTAAAAGTTTGTTTCTAATGTTAAAACTTGAGGTTCCCATATAAGGCAAAGTGAAATACACGATATCTTTGGGAACTGTAATTACGTTTGTAGTTGTGGGGTTTATTAGTCTGTTTAGGGTTCTGCCTATTGTAGTCTCCACCAATCTAGAAGGGAAATTATTCTTGGTAAGGAGTTTTCGGATGAAATCTAGTTCATCGTTAGTTAAAGGTAATCTGAACAGATATTGAAAGCTCTTTATCCCCTTAGGTTTGAAACCTAAGGGGATAAAGGAAGAAAAGTTCGTAGTAAAACTTGTAAATGTCGGCTTTCGGTAAACGGAAGTTTCAAAAGAGAAATTAGTTTTTATTATCTTAATGTCGAAAAAGGACAAAGAGCTATTAGATTCAGTTTCTGAAGTAAATTCAATATTAGGGTGCTTAGATTAACAATTACGAAACAAAGGGATATGGTCCGGTGATTTGAACAGGAGAAGAGTGTCATCAATATATCTTCTATAAAAAACCGGTTTGAAGTTGGAAGGACACTCGTTCAGCCATTTGACTTCATGATGGCAAAGAAACGTGTTAGCTAAGGTGGAACCAAGGGCAGACCCATTTGAACACCTTCAGTGTTTAAAATATTCACCGTTGAATATAAATATAAGGTCTTCATGGAAAATTTTAGTAGAGTAGTTCTTTCAATTGATCTATTAAAATCATGCACCGTATTAGTATCATTAAAAATATTGTCAATACATATATCAATAGTTTCTGCAACAGGTGCATTTGTAAATAAAGATTTTACGTCGAAGCTTGCCATTGTATACGAATTATTATTTAATGAGGTAATTTCTCTAACGAAAGAAAAAGAATCCCATGCTGTATACAAATTATAAGTTATAGGTGATAGTATGGGGACCAAGAATTTTGAAAGGTTATAACTAAAAGTTCCTAGTGCCGATAAAATTGGCCTAAGTGGACAAATAGGCTTATGTATTTTAGGGAGTCCATACATAATCCTTGGGCTGGATCCAGAAACAAATAATTTTGAAAAAAACAGATTATATTAGATTTAAGTTTTCTAAGATACCTATTAATTTTATCTTTCTGTTTTAAAATTAAGGCAAAAATGTCACCAGTTACTTTAGAAAATCTAGTTACATCATTTAAAATATCCAACATTTTATCGACAAGCATTCCTATCCAAAAGGTCAACGCCATTACCTTTGGTCTTGTAACCACCAATGACTTGTCCAAAGACAGATTTCGTAGACTTTGAAACTCTTCAGCCTCCATATTAGGTCTATTGCCAAAGGGTTAAAAGCATAAAATTAAGTAAAAGCTAAAATTACGTAAATACGGAATTTTAGGCGTCTTTTCGTTTTACCTATATATGACCCCATACAGTGGTCACACTTGTATTGGTAAACTATGGATGACTTAAGAAGTGTAGGAATAACATCCTTTTATTTAAATAAGTGAAAATCGATTTAGACGGGGTCAAAGTATGAATGTTTTAAAAGGCACTTAAAAAAATAATTCAAAGTTGAGGAAATGATCGTAAAAATTAAGCTTCTTTGGAGTAAGAGAATTTCAGGCCTTTACAAAGTGCAGATTTTTTAATATCACTGAGAACTTTAGAAAATTAATTAAAGACGAGATCATTAGCTGCTAGATTATTAATTGTATTATATCCTAATTTTTGGAGTTTCCCGTTTTGAACAAAATTCAACCTTGCAATACATTTCAAATTACCCGTCTGAATGACGTTCAAAAGATGTGTTGAATCTATATCAGACACTAGAGACTTAAAAATACAAGTACACTGACTAAGATTCCCATTACATTCATTACTGAGCCTTTTCTTAAATTTAATTTCTGCATCTAGGAATTGTTTTTGCCAGTTCCTATAGGTTTCACTTTTTTTGTAAATGAAAGTTACTAAGTTTGAACCTCAAAAAGCCAGGAATCAGACCCTGGTTTCTGCAGCAAGCAGGGAACCGCAAATGACACTGAAGTTTTCTAGCCTTGTAGTCAAGTTTTTCAAGTCTTCTATACGTGTGCAATGCTGGTCTTTTTTTGCGTTTGGTGATTATATCGGCTATTGATTGATGGCGTGGAAAACGCAGTTTAATAATAAACAGGAACAAAAGAGAAAAAATAAACATCCTTCAAGGTTTAATCAGTACCAACGTTTCGGAATGCACTAATTCCATCTTCAGGGCTAAAACAATAAAAGGCCAATTCACATACAAAATACAAATTGCAATTGTAAGTTGCTTAATAACAATTTAAAGTAACAAAGTTAAAATTATAAAAAGCAGCAAAGAAAATGTAAAAGCATTACAACTAAAAGATAAATAGGTGAAATTAAAATAAAGTTACAATTATAAAAAGTAGCTAGGAAAATATAAAAGCATTAAAACTAAAAGGTAAGTAAATAAAATAAATAAGTACCTTAACCAAAACATAGCAGATCTACCGATAATTCAAGATTCCATAATTTTAAGCTTAAGGTCAGAGCTTCCGGCAGCAAGTACAACGAAACTAGACTGTGAAATTGGGTGATTATTGTTATGTGAATGGTTACGTATGAGAGAATTAGGTGGTTTGCCAAGAGGTAAATTTGTACGGACCGATTTACCGAGATGTTCGTGAATATGGGTGAATATAATTTTTATACATAGTTGTGGGTAGAATTCCTTGAGCAATTTTAAAAGTTTGTTTCTAATGTTAAAACTTGAGGTTCCCATATAAGACAAAGTGAAATACACGATATCTTTCGGAACTGTAACTACGTTTCTAGTTGTGGGGTTTATTAGTCTATTTTGGGTTCTGCCTATTGTAGTCTCCACCAATCTAAGATAGAAAGGAAATTATACTTGGTAAGGATTTTTCAGATGAAATCTAGTTCATCGTGTAGTTAAAAGTAATCTGGACAGATATTGAAAACTCTATTAGTCAGAGTCGAAATTAAATTTCGTTTGAAACCTAAGGGGATAAAGGAAGAAAAGTTCGTAGGAAGACGTGAATGCCGGCTTTCGGTAAATTATTTGTTTCTGGATTCAGCCCAGGGATTATGTATGGACTCCCTAAAATACACAAACCTAATTGTCCACTTAGGCCAATTTTATCGGCACTAGGAACTTTTAGTTATAACCTTTCAAAATTCTTGGTCCCCATACTATTACCTATAACTTATAATTTGTATACAGCATGGGATTCTTTTTCTTTCGTTAGAGAAATTACCTCATTAAATAATAATTCGTACGCAATGGCAAGCTTCGACGTAAAATCTTTATTTACAAATGTACCTGTTGCAGAAACTATTGATATATGTATTGACAATCTTTTTAATGATACTAATACGGTGCATGGTTTTAAAAAAATTAGTCACCCCTAATAGCACCGATAGTAGGAAGTTCAAGGTCACACAGAGGGCGCTGATGTAGCATTGGTAAGTGACAAGTAGCGGTGACGTAGCACACAGGATCAGATCTGTTTCGTGAGGTGGTGAAGAACAAAGTGTGTGTTGGATATAGTCTGCAAAATGGGTCGTGAGGCAGACGCTACTCAGTGGCAAAAAGGAGCCATCGTGTTTGGCAGAGCCCACGGACACAAAATGTCTGAAGTAGCCCAATTTGTTGGTGTGTCAACGCGTACTGTCCAGCGAGTTTACAAAGAGTGGTGTAGTTCGCAATCAACTGACAATCGACGGCGTAACTGTGGCCGGAAAACAATTCTCGACAATAGGGACCGCCGCCATGTTTCTCGTCTAGTAACTGCAAATCGTTTTCAAACCAGAGAACAATTGCTCCAAGAAACCAATGAGGTTCTCCAGCGACCAATTTCCGAACGGACATTGCGACGAGAACTGCATGCGATGGACATCTGGAGCAGGGTACCACAGAAGAGGCCGCTGTTAACAGAAAGTCACAAATTGGCACGTTATAAATGGGCTCAGAGGCACAAAAACTGGACTGCGGCAGATTGGAAACGTGTAATTTGGTCCGATGAGTCCCGTTTTTGTTTGTTCTCCAATGATGGGAGGCGACGAGTACATCGCAGGTCCAATGAAGCCTTTAATCCTGAATGCGTCGAAGGTGTTGTTCAGGCTGGAGGTGGTTCCGTGATGTTCTGGGGATGTTTTTCGTACCACGAAATGGGCCCTCTCGTTCCAGTGACGATGAATTTGAACCAGCAGGCGTACCTCCGCATACTAAACTCGCCGGATTCGTGCGGTTATCAAGGCCAGAGGCGCCGTCACACGTTATTAGGTACATTCTGAGAGGGGTGACTAATTTTTTGTCCGGTGTGCTTAGATATCAATTGAAAGAACTACTAAAATTTTCCGTAGAAGACCTTATATTTATATTCAACGGTGAATATTTTAAACAGACTGAAGGTGTTCAAATGGGTCTGCCCCTTGGTTCCACTTTAGCTAACGCGTTTCTTTGCCATCGTGAAGTCAAATGGCTGAACGAGTGTCCTTCCAACTTCAAACCGGTTTTTTATAGGAGATATATTGATGACACTCTTCTCCTGTTCAAATCACCAGACCATATCCCTTTGTTTCGTAATTGTTAATTCTAAGCACCCTAATATTGAATTTACTTCAGAAACTGAATCTAATAGCTCTTTGTCCTTTTTCGACATTAAGATAATAAAAACTAATTTCTCTTTTGAAACTTCCGTTTACCGAAAGCCGACATTTACAAGTTTTACTACGAACTTTTCTTTCTTTATCCCCTTAGGTTTCAAACCTAAGGGGGTAAAGAGCTTTCAATATCTGTTCAGATTACTTTTAACTACACGATGAACTAGATTTCATCCGAAAACTCCTTACCAAAAATAATTTCCCTTCTAGATTGGTGGAGACTACACTAGGCAGAACCCTAAATAGACTAATAAACCCCACAACTAGAAACGTAATTACACTTCCCAAAGATATCGTGTATTTCACTTTGCCTTATATGGGAACCTCAAGTTTTAACATTAGAAACAAACTTTTAAAATTGCTGAAGGAATTCTACCCACAACTATGTATAAAAATTATATTCACCCCGTCTAAATCGATTTATCACTTATTTAAATACAAGGATTTTATTTCTATACTTAAGTCATCCATAGTTTACCAATACTAGAGTAACAACTGTATGGGGTCATATATAAGTAAAAGGAAAAGTCACCTAAAATCTCATATTTACGAAAATCTCGGTAAATCGGTCCGTACAAATTTACCTCTTCACAAACCACCTAATTCTCTCATACGTAACCATTCACATAACAATAACCACCCAATTTCACAGTCTAATTTTGCTGTACTTGCTGCCGGAAGCTCTGACCTTAAGATTAAAATTATGGAATCTTTGTTCATTTATAAATTAAAACCAGACCTCAATTCTGATGAATCATCGGTAGCTCTGCTATGTTTTGGTTAAGGTACTTGTTTATTTTATTTATTTACCTTTAATTTTAATGTTTTTATATTTTCCTATCTACTTTATATAATTCTAACTTATTTTAATTTCATCTATTTACCTTTTAGTTGTAATGCTTTTACATTTTCTTAGCTCCTTTTTATAATTTTAACTTTGTTACATTAAATTGTTATTAAGCAACTTACAATTGCAATTTGTATGTGAATTGGCCTTTTATTATTTTAGCCCTGAAGATGGAATTAGTGCAGTCCGAAACGTTGGTGCTGATTAAACCTGGAAGGACGTTTATTTTTTCTCTGTTGTTCGTTTATTATATATATATATATATATATATATATATATATTATATATATAATACCTATTCTTTACGTATGTGCCGTTATTTTACAGTGCTGACTCGTGTGTCCATTTTATGAGATTAGTAGATGACAAAGGCGCTTTCTCGAGTCGGGCCTTAGAGCACGCAGCGGTGTCGATTACATCGTGTAAGTAATTCAGCCTATTAAGACGCGGTTCATCCGGCTTTTCCCTAACAAAACCTCTTTTAAAAATGAATAGAACATTTATAATAAACTCTAATAATAATTAAGCGTATATATTCTTAGGAGTGCTCCGACTGTATATTATTTTTTCCTTTTTATAATTTTAACTTTGTTACATTAAATTGTTATTAAGCAACTTACAATTGCAATTTGTATGTGAATTGGCCTTTTATTATTTTAGCCCTGAAGATGGAATTAGTGCAGTCCGAAACGTTGGTGCTGATTAAACCTGGAAGGACGTTTATTTTTTCTCTGTTGTTCGTTTATTATATATATATATATATATATATATATATATATATATATAATACCTATTCTTTACGTATGTGCCGTTATTTTACAGTGCTGACTCGTGTGTCCATTTTATGAGATTAGTAGATGACAAAGGCGCTTTCTCGAGTCGGGCCTTAGAGCACGCAGCGGTGTCGATTACATCGTGTAAGTAATTCAGCCTATTAAGACGCGGTTCATCCGGCTTTTCCCTAACAAAACCTCTTTTAAAAATGAATAGAACATTTATAATAAACTCTAATAATAATTAAGCGTATATATTCTTAGGAGTGCTCCGACTGTATATTATTTTTCCTTTTTTAGGGACCCCCAACCCGAATGTGACATTATAGGAGCTACAATGTAAGATTTTATTCTTTGTGCTGAATAACACTTAATGATGCTAAAAATTTTCTGTATCGATATATCTGATGCAATTTGAGTGGCCTATGCATTTCATTTAGCGTATACCTTACATTTTCATATATATAAATAGTTCTAAGATATTTAGCGTATCCTCTATTTTTAAAAGCCCTGACACGGACCTTCTCAGGAATGTATTGAAATACGAAACAACAATGGCTCCTCAAACCACTTACCTCACCGGGTGGAAATTCGATTTTGTTTTTAAAAGCCGCTTTATTCTCGACATTTTTGCTGAGACGGACTAAAATGCGGTTGTAAATACTCTACTAGGGGGAACTAAATAAAAATCCAATAATAATTAAACGTATATAATTCAGGATTGCTCCAACTGTATAATATTTTTTCTTTTTAGGGTCGATCGGCCGTCGCTGTCCGAATGCGAGATTGTCGATGAGGTGGTGTAAGTCTTTATTCTTTTTTCTTGCACGTGTGTGTGTGGGGGGGGGGTAAGAATAAACCAAATATTTTCAACATTTTATTAATACCATTCATCATTTTAAAATTAACACAATTCTTGTAACAAATTTTAATTAACACATTTTCGCATAATATCGGGTTAATGCATCGCCCCATAGTATATATACATACTCTATGCAATATGCGTTTCATTTACAAAGGGGAATCTGCAGACTACCTCACTAAACATGAGGTTATCCTTATTCTCACAATCACTCAAATCTAGCTTTTTTAAGAAGTCTGAATAGCTGTTCCCGCGAGCTAGAAATGAAATAAAGCAGAGGCAATAGTGCCCACACATACCTGTATTTGAGAAAAGCGATTGATATCTTTGCGGGTTCCATACAACTCTTTGTACACGTAGCTTTTTATAAAATCCATAATTACGGGGTCGAGCCACAATTGCATTGCTAGAGAATCATAACAGTAGACACATTCTCGATTTGCAACAAATAACGCGAACCAGTGGGTACCCTGGCTACCCAATGGGTCCGTGTTTACTATAACTGCGACATTTTTTTCGTCATCGGTTGTTTCAATTTTCATTTTTTGCATAAGTCCTGTTGAATATGTTTCGTGTGAAACAATCCTGCTTCATAACCGCGTATACCGTATAGTCATTTCATCCATTATTTTAAAAAATCGCCAGATATGCTTCTAAAGCGATCAATCTCGATGACGCTCCGACTTACAAGTGAAACAGTACACTTATAGGGTTGGTAAGGCTTCACCAAACTCAAATCTTACCCCGAGACTACCGTATATCTGTGGATTCAGATGCGTGGTCACGCTTACACACTGGTCAGCTGACAGATCAAATACGTACAATGCGCTTCCATTTATAAAGTCATCTATAGTGACACCCGAGCCAAAAACATCGCAACCATTAATATCGCGGGCTAGATTATGGTACGCGCGTGAACATAAAGAAAACTGATCCTGTAGAATATCTCGCTTCCAAACCACCATCAACAGACGCGCCGTTAATATGTAAATTTATGCTCTTCAAGCTGAAATTTTGGAATTTGAAGACGTATTTCTTATAGTTGCCGACCATGGAATTATGGTTGAGCAAGCCAATAAGAACACGCTGTGGGAGAATACCCAAGGCTACATTTTCTATCTACTTGGTGGTTACACCCGCCGTGACGGTATGCATTTTTAAAATCACCCGCCTCATCGGGTATTTAGCTGTATCTTTCAGCAAACGCTTTTCAATTTCCATCTGCCTCGTAGCAGCTAGCTTCACTCGACGAATTCTAAGATACGTATCTAAAATGAAATGTGTACAACAACAGGTTTGGCAGATTGTTCGTTACCCTCATCCAGATTTAAACATATCTCGGGGGCTGTACGAAATTTTAATCCTCATTTCAACACCATTTAAAAGCAGCTTATCTTGCGAAAAAAAATCCGAATGTAGTCTCGCGAAGCAATCGTATATTTTCTTTTTAGAATTTTTAAATTTATTTTTTACGCTGGCCATCAATTGGGGGGGTATAACACCCCTGAGCAACCAAATATGTGTCTTTTGCATCTCTCGTAAAGTTTAATATAGTTTCTAAATAGGCTTTACAATGATGATGGCTAGCTCCACGTGACACGTCAGTTTGATTTAGGTACACATCACACTGACTTATCGGTGTGTGTAGGAAGTTGTTTTCAGGGTATGCAGCGTAACCCTCTTCACAACCTGTGCCGTCCGAATGTGCAATTCTTAGTTTAGTGTAAAGAAATACATTGGAAGGGTCGAAAAAATTACTGCCTGATGAAGAAATCACGAACTCTATTGGAGCCGTCGTTGATCCAATAGCGTTGAGAGGATGAATTGTGACGAATTCGGTCTCCACAATACTCGTCTGCGTCGGAGGCACATCAAAGAGATTTAATTCGGATTTGCAGCATTCCGAACTGTGAGGATGAATAAAATAAGTCATGGTACCTGTTAATGCACCTTTCCACCTTTCCACGGACTGCGGCGCATGATTGAACGTATTATGGAGTGTTCCCTTCGGAGTATAGGGGCGTGAAGTCAGGACGCGTCTGGCGCTCAGGTTCGGGTCAGCTGATACCGATAGAGACGATTTTTGGGTAGTAATACCCTACATGCGTCTAGCCGACGTAGATGTAGAGTATATATTGTGGTGTATAATGCAGGTTGCTCAAAGCGGCACTGAGCTTAATTTGGAGAATTTTATGATTGATATAGACCATGTCTACCGACCTGAAGGTCACAACGCAACGCCTTATACCCTTAACTTTAACAGTTACCAGATATACAAAAGACATACTGCTTTCGATCGTGGTTGCGGCTTTATAGCAATAATCTTGGCTTATATGTTTACCGTGTTAAATATAGTTGCCCAAAAAATCTGGATGCCTACAGTAGTAGAGCGTGCACGTAAACTGGCTGCAGACTGTAGACTTGAAATTGCCTGTAATGAAGAGCTGTGAAGGGCAGAGCAGGTAATGGGCGTACGTATAGTTGTGTTTGGATTGGATGATAACCGTAGGACTGTCTATGTTTTTAAAAGTGGTGTGAGAGAACGTACAAAGCCCCTATTTATTTTAGGCTTGTCTTGAGTAACGTATCTACCCATCCGTAATATAAGGGCTCTCTACGCTAGTTATGATAAGAGTCAAAAATATAGAAGACCTCACGATTTGTGTAAGGGTTGTCTCGAGTTTACGAATAATCTGTTGATGCATTGTAAGGAGTGTCACGTGGTTTGCGACCAATGTAAAAGCCCCAGATGTGAAAGTCGTGTAGTTGAAGCTGAGAAGAGGGACTCTAATGTATGTAGACGCACATTTTTTAATAATAGCTGTTTTGAGCTCCATAAATCAATTGGCACGTGCAGGAAAATGAGAATCTGTGAATGTGGTATGTTTTCAGTGGCAGATTATCACTGAGGCTATTGAAGCTGAATCCTCAGGCTCCCATGCTTGAGGGGCTCCCCAATCAACTGAGTTTCGATGATATAATTCGAGATTTCGCAAACTTCTTTGATTAAATATGACAAATTACACAAACTGACAAATTCCCTGTTTTATTTTGTTTTATAGGCCCTAAAGTAAAGTATGCTTGATACTGTTTGGTTTTGGCAAACGGCCAATTAGCATGAGCACCGTACATATAATTCGTGTAAATGTACTATGTACTGTACATGTATTGTTAATAAAAAGCTAAACAAAAGGGCCCCCAAATTCTTCATTGCCCCGGGGCCTTGAGGTGTCTTAATCCGCCTCTGTATGTTTCATACGCTGAATGATAGCGGCGAGTTCGGCCATAGATGTGGTGAAATTTGTTGTACTATATGTTATGAGAAATATAAGGCGGACGGAATAAAGCATGTATGTTATATAAAAGATGCTAAACCTAAAAATAAACCCTGTATAACCGTGTATTATGACATAGAGACTTACACAACCCCCGAAACAAAAAAGGTTATCCCACATTTACTCGTAAGTCAGACTATTTGTGACGAGTGCATGAACATTGAATGTGATGAATGCCGCAAATGTGCTAAACGAACAAACATTTTAAGGTGTCTGCAGGAGATTCCCCTGTGAAACTCTTTTTGAACTGTATTGTCAAGTTTGCAAATCAGTTAAAAAAGTGACTGTATATTCTTGCCCACAACGCCGCAAAATTTGATACACAGTTCCTTTATAAGGAGCTGCTTGAACATGAGTCCTCGATGATATTTACAGATGACCCCTTGAAAAGAGGAAACAAGCTTATATAGATGCTGATAAGGGAAAATGTATAGTTTAAAGACACCCTGCTGTTCACACCTTGTAAATTAACCAAGCTACCCAAGGTGATGGGTGTAGACGCCAAAGTCTCAAAAGGGTACTTCCCTTACACATTCCTCACTCACAACACTTTAAATTATGTCGGTCCACCACCCCGAAAACATCACTTTAACTATGAGTGTATGAGTACAAGTGAACGTGAGGATTTTGACCGCTCCTACAACAGATTTAATGAAGATACCCCTTACAATATAGCGTATGAATGTGAACGTTATTGCGTGAATGACGTACGCGTACTTAGAGTATGCTTTCAAGCCTTTAGAAGGATGTATATAACCCGTTTCAACTGTGATCCGCTACAAGCTGCAACCACGATCGCTTCATTATGTTTTACTGTATTCAAGAATAACTTCATGCCTAAAGGCACGTTGGCCGTCATTCCTCGAAACGCTCCGCGCAGTTATGGGTATAAGGCTATTTACTGGTTCACACACATACAGCAACACACAGGTGTATACATAAAACATGCTCTTAACACGGGGGAAGTTGCCATTAAGATCAATGGTCATGTTTTTTTGGGCAGATGGTCTAAGCGAAGACCCAGACACTGGTGAGAAGACGGTGTACTCCTTTAATGGTTGCTGCTGGCATGGATGTCCACGTCCTCAGTGCGCCGTCACAGGTGATCTCCAAGGAAGACACCCCGCCGACAGCCTCGCATGGACCCGTACCCGCTACCAGCTTATAAGTTCCCAGTTCATTCACAAGGTTTTGTGGAAGCATGAATATGATGCCTGGATGGAAACCGATGAGCAGTATCGTGAAGAAATAAGGGTCATTAAACGTACAATGGTGGTGGAGCCCCTCAAATGTGGTGAAAGCTTGTTTGGAGGAAGTACAAACGCCTTCAAACTTTACTTTCCGCCTACGGATGGGGTGAAGTTTCACCTCTACGATTTCTGCTCATTATACCCTTACGTGATGAAGAACAATCCGTACACCGTAGGTGCGCCTGAAAAACTAGTGGGGTCCGCCATGCCTACCATCGAGGAGTTCTCAGCTAACTTGAGCGAGCGCTACTTTGGGCTTTCTTTCGTAGACGTCCTCCCCCCTCGCGATTTATGGATGCCCGTTTTGCCTGTTGTTATAGACCACAAACTCGTGTTCCCTCTGTGTGTGAAGTGCGCAGAGGAGAATAATGGGGATTGTAATCACACGATCAACCAGAGGAAGATCAGAGGCGTATATACAAGTCCTGAACTGTCCCTGGCCCTCCGCCATGGATACAGAATACTGAAGATATATGAAGTGTGGTTTCAGAAGCTACCCAACCTTTTCACACCATATATAAATACTTTTTTGAAGGATAAGATAGAAGCATCAGGATACCCGCGAGGAGTTGAGTCCGAAAATGAGAAAACGGCGTATATTCAACGCTACCATGATCGTGAAGGGATACAACTTGACCGTGCCCAAATTGTGAGGAACCCTGGCAAGCGCTTTTGTGCAAAGTTGTGCCTAAATAGTCTTTGGGGCAAGTTTTCCCAGAGTACAGACAAGGGGAATGTACATTTAGCGCAAAGGTATAGCGAAGTCTGGGATTATGCAAACGCCAACGATAAAGAAGTTATGGAAATCGTGAATGTAGGTAATACGTACATAATAAGGTACAACCCGACCGAACTGGCTACAGATACATCATGTGTCACAAACATACCTGTAGCCAGTTTCACAACAGCCTACACACGTATCAAGCTGTGGCATCTGTTGCATTCTCTAGGACAAAGGGTTCTGTACGCTGATACAGATAGTGTGATATTCACGGAAAGGGGAGGTGAATATATACCTCCTATTGGGGAATTCCTTGGAGAGTTGACTGATGAGATTAAGGATGAGTATGGAGACATCGCATCCGCCGACTCTTTTGTCTCAACAGGCCCAAAAACTTACGGTGTACGCGTGAGGGTGGGGGATGAGTACAAGTACATCGTGAAGGCTAAAGTCATCACGCTTAACCATGCCAACCGCCAGATCGTTAATTTTGAATCGCTCAAAAGTCTAGTAAGCTTAGAAAACGATGGTAATGACCAACCACCCCACTTGGTTGTGGGGACTCATAACTTTAGAACACAGAAATTAGGGGGCGTGAAGGAACTTAGGGGGACGAAGGTCTGTCGTAACACCTACAGGAAACGATACCAGGTGCCTGGAACCTACGACACTGTACCCTTTGGGTACGATGGTCCCTGAATGTTTGATATATATATATATATATATATATATATATATATATATGTGTGTGTGTGTGTGTCTGTGTGTGTGTGTGTGTGTGTGTGCCTATTGCTAACGATATGTTTATTTATTTATTACATGTATTTGAATATATGCCATGAATTAGAGACTATTTACTTGTTCACGATATGTTTATTTATTTAAAATGAATCAAATTTCAATTAGCGTTTCATTTTCTCCTTTGTGAATGCGCGTGTGTGTGTGTGTGTATACAGGAAAAAATTCTAAGCTAGCTCCGCCCACTGTATCACCAATCAAAGGGGTTACGTAACTCTTGCTACTAGCTGGTCATATCTCTGCCCCTGCGTGGTCAGTTGACCTCAACAAGCCCTGGATTTCAGATATGTATTTTGAAGAATTCTGGGCTACAGCGTAGCCAATGTCGTAACACCGCTTCCCGTTGATCAGCGAAGTTAAGCGACATTGGGTCTGGGTAGTAGTTGGATGGGAGACCGTCCTCCGCGTCCAGATTATGTAGCGACCCGTGGTTCGGATCCCACGTAAAGCTGTAAGTCCCCTCCGTCATATGACCTTAGATGTTGCGAAGGAGGTTAAACAAAACCAATAATTATTATTATTATTATTGAAGAATTCTCGCGCAGACGGAAAACAGCGATGGCTACCTTTGATATTGCGTGCTCGACATTCATGAAGTGGTACTCGATAAAGTCCACAGATGTGGTGAACACTGAAAGAATCCCTAGTCCTCCCTCCTTTGAGGCTTTTAATGCCACATTGAATCGTGCGAAGCGTGAGGAGCAAAAGGTTCAAATACTCATTGCATATTCTGGCGAGAGCATTGCGGGCTTTCGTGGCACAAACGATGTAATGGATTACGTCGTAGGACTAAACTGCGTAAAGGTACACGTGCAAAAGAGAAACAGCTGGTGTGGTTGTGAGCCTTATTGATGATTGGTGTGACAAGCGTTATTATGTCACGCTACATCATACCGAGTACGCATACCCTGCGGCTGAGAATATAAATCTTGTCATCATGGACAACCTGAAATATGTTTATCATTATGTTCATATATATCATGACGAGGTTCACAGTGAGGTTGTGGCTAAAGGCTTGTGTGAGTTTTTAATAGAATTTAGGGATAAGTATCGCTTGTTAAGCAAAAAGGATAAATATGGACACACATGTTTCTCTCAAATAGAGCGCCGGAGTGTTAATGTGTGGAGAAAAATTGTCGAAGATGTATGGTTCCCATAAAACATTAAAGCCGTTATTACTTTATGTATCGGAAAAATTCTGGTTGCCCGGTATAATGTGCTACAAATATTCGGTTCTTTCATGTTGGAACAACTCCGTACACGAATCACTAACACTTGGTATGACGCGCCCATGTGACTCATACCCCACACCTCCCGCCGAACCGAACCGCGTATCTACGGCTCATAGTCACCTCAGAGCTTGACCCGACTGGATGTGCTCTCCTCACAATAGAAAACGATGGAGCTTCCTTTGAGCAGTATCATCAATGTTGTATACGATGTGTCCGTGACGAAGTCAGTGCGTGTGTTCAGGCGTAAAACAGGTGCTATTAATTATTTACTTGAAACAACGTGTAGACAATCAAACTCTGTCAAATGGAATGTTATTTATTTAAGTGTTGATGAGATGAACAGAAGCTTCATGGTGATTGAGAAGTGGGGGGAGGATCTTTATAAAATACCTGGAGGTATGATGTGGAAGGATGCAAAAGACAATAACGTTCTTATCCCCACGCGAAACCGTTTCATTCTCGATAGAATGTTTGAAGTCGTCGGTTTCCGCAAACTAAAACCTATATTAGACGCGCGTGTTACTGGTATTCTTCATTTAGACACGGTTCTCGAATACGCGTACACCGCTCTGCTCGACGGTTTCACCGAGTGTAGAGAGGAGCAAGGTGAGAATGGCCTAGAGTTGGATGCGTATTTAAAAAGCATAGACTCCGCGAAATATCACGAACTTTGGTACAAAGCACTTGAAAGGTACATGACTGAGCTCGCCTACACGGTTCACCCTGAAGAACTATTTCTTCATATAATGGTCATTTGCCGGCACGATTTAGAAGATTACTTCAATTGCCGTTATGCGCTGTGAAGAATTCACGGTTGAAAAGCTCGGATTGAAAAAAATAAACCTGCGTTTGGAAAAGTGTTTATAAATTTGAATTTAATAATGATGTGGAAAACGATGGCCTCATTGTGCGTGCTTTTGAGTGTATTCTATCCGTGTTTAAAGAGAGTGATAACTTGCCACCCAATTGTAGAGTGGGTACAAAATAGTGTTAAACGAGCTGAAAGCCCTTTATATAATATAGACTTTCTCATACTTTGAGTGATGAAATATTGTTAAATAGTATTTATTGTGTAGTACAAAGCAATGAGGATGTAACTGTGGATTCGATTACGTGTGAGTTTAGTATTTTATTTAAGCGCTGTAGAACTTAAAAAGGGTGTATTTTTTTATGTATATATATTATCCATGTATTGGAATCCTTCTGCACTAATATTTTTGAAGTTTATATATGTGTATTTTTTGATGCTTGCACTTATATTAAACGTGTATATAGATTTCTTCTGTACTATTATTTTTTATTGTATATATATATATATATATATTATTCATCGTTTAACCTGTATATTTTTTTGGTGTATATAGATTTCTTATACTATTATTATTTTTGCTTATATATTTATTTCCTATATATATTTTCGAATAAATTAAATATTTGTTACCATGGATTCGTTTTGCGATTAAATAAACTGAATGATGTAGTTGTGTTTTATTTAATTCTTTTGGTTTATGATATTATTTGATTTAATTGCGAGTTGATAGGTGTATATATACACGAGGGTACTTCACTAAGTATCCGCACTTTTTATTTTAGTGATAATATAGTATATATAATATATACTCGTAATAACGAGCCAAACTGAGATCTATAGGCTTATTTAGGCTAGCAATGGTATAGGCTTATTTAGGCTAGCAACAGTATAGGCTTATTTAGGCTACTCGTAGCTGTCACATATCGTACGAGTAGTGAGCATGGCTGCGCCGCTTTCAATTTGTACTCTGGAAGAACAGAGATCCGTGGTTCGTTTTTTGTGGACAGAAGGTGTGAAAGGAGCTAAAATTCACACGCGTTTGTGCTCAGTATGGGAATAATGCGTTACCACGGCGAAGTGTGTACGAGTAGATTCAAATGTTCAAGGAAGGTCAGACATGTGTGACAGATGCTCAGCGCTCAGGACGACCGTCAACATCAACCAGTGGTGACAAGCAGGAAGAAGCCAGAACCATGGTTTTCGATGACAGAAGATTAACAATAAAATAAATTGTATCTTCATTAGACATCAGTCAAGGGTCAGCCTATTCGATAGTTCATGACATTCTTGGCTTTCACAAGGTTTGTGCAAGATGGGTGCCCAAACAGTTGACAGAAGAGCACAAGCGTAATCGTATGGACGTCTGCTCTCGTCTTTTGGTGCGGTATCATAATGAAGGTGAAAGCTTTTTGGAGCGCATTATCACTGGAGATGAAACATGGATTCATCACTATGAACCAGAAAGCAAACGACAGAGCATGCAATGGAAGCATCCAACATCTCCCGTTGCGAGGAAGTTCAAAGCGCAGCCGTCAGCAGGTAAAGTTATGCTAACACTGTTTTGGGATACACGAGGCCCTATCCTTGAACATTATCTAGAGCGTGGAACTACAGTAACAACTGCATCGTATTCTGACATGCTTCGGAATGGGTTAAAGCAAGCAATTCGCACAAAACGGAGAGGGAGATTGTCGGAAGGTGTTATTTTGTTACACGACAATGCGCGCCCTCATACCACTGCACAGACTAGAAAATGCCTTCAAGAACTTAAATTTGAACTTCTCGACCATCCAGCCTACAGTCCAGAGTCCAGACCTGGCACCTTCAGATTTTTACCTGTTTGAGAGGTCAGCGATTCCAAGGCGATGATGACCTGAAGGAGGCGGTGCATGACTGGCTACGCACACAGCCAAAAACATTCTTTTGTGATGGCATTAGGAAGCTTGTAGATCGCTGGACTAAGTGTATTGAGAAACAGGGAGACTATGTTGAGAAGTGGTGTTTATTAGTGTGTAGCGTCATTGGGCAAAGTGTAGCGGATCAAGAGGCACATTTCAGGTTTTGTACAATTGACCTCCCTAAATTCAAAAATGGAAACAAAATTTTTTTGTGACAAGTGCAACACCTCCTTTTTCGCATGTGAAAATCGTGAAAATTGCTAGTTACCCATAACTTTTGGACACTTGCTTTCCTAGGGTTTCAGCTATCATTTGACCCCTTACAGTGTACTGCTTTTCAGGAAAAATAGAAAAATTTATTTTTGGAATAAACATATACACTGTAGGTAGGTAGGTAGGTAGACTAGATAGTTTTATTTAGTAAATGATACATTAAAATCTTGTTTAGTTTTGAATGACGGCATAAAGTCACGGGATTTAAGTACTGCTCTAACGTAACCATCTCTTGAATCCTTTCCATACACTGCCCCAGACGCTTCAGTTACCATCCTAACAGCGTTCTACACCTTGAGAGTGACATGGTATCCGGACAACAAGGGGCTCTTCAGTGATCTTGAGTTGTTCGACAGAGAACTGCTTCGTGAGTGGTGGTTCCATTGTGCACTCCTCCAGTGGTGAAAGTAAATCTTTCAAATTCTGAGCACTTTGTTTGATCTTTGGTGGCCGAAATTCTCTGACTTGCTGTTGAGCAGGTTTGGGAGCTCATCGAATGGCCTTGATTATATCGATGGCCAATTTCCGGTTTGCTTGATCTGCATCTGCAAGCATTGCCAGTAGAACATTTTCAGGGTGAGCCCAATATGCATTTCTTTGGATCACAGGCCATGTGACAGTCTTGCTAGCTGGTGGCAGTAATCGTAGCAGCTTGATTTGCTCCAGGAAATGTTTTGGGCCATCTGTGCACCGTGGATGGCACTTGATGCTAAACCACATGGGTCCATAGTGGCACACGACAAACTGTGAGTGAATACAGTTCATCACTTGGCTGCACCATCGCGACATATAGCCGACAAATTCTGCTGGCAGTTGTAACCCATCTTGCATGGGAGATTGGTCCAGGCTTCTCTCGTAGAAGATCTTCATTAATGACACCAGTCCTTATCGCTTTCATCATTCTGTAGAGGTAGGCTTGGTCACGACTCAATTCAGTAAGGTCAACATCCGGGAGAGTGTGGCCATCAGCAATACATTGAATTCCTCTAGAGGAAAGTGGCAAACTTTCACATGTGGCCAAAGCTTTGCCAATTGGTCCTTTCCATTGAGTTGCAGATTCTGTTGGGCCGATGAGTTCCTTGCACAAGTGACGCAGTAGGAGTTCATTTAAATGCAGACTACAGATGAACCAGTGCAAAGGGCGACCCAGGCAGCACTCTAGCAGGTGTATTGCTCCACTTCTGTGCCCTGTGTTTGTGGCTGTGCTGTCGGCTCCCACTGCAATTATCTTGTCTGCAATACCCATTTCTTCAATCGCATTTTGAAGTCCATCCGCATTGACAGTGCCAGTTCCTCGTTCCAGTGTCAGATGGTTTAGATAGAAGGTTCCAGGCTCTCCGACCAGCACATAGTGGTCCTCAACTTTCTTTGTGCTGTACCATTTGTTCCCCTTTTTCTCTTTGGCAAGTGTCATGTCTTTCCGCCCATCAAAAAATAAAGCAGTGACTTCTACATCGTGGTAAGTTACTGCTTCCTTCAGATCCCTCCGTACCTTCTGCCGTGCTGTCCATACTTTGTGGTGGTCAATTACGTTTATCTGATCATCAGAACTAATGATGCCATAATCAACCAATGTTGCAGTGCTGATAGCTGCAGCAGCTCTGTTCGATACACCATACCGGTCAGCTTCCAAAGCAACAGTGGGAATCGGCGTGATGTTCCTGTCCTCCTGGGCACTATCATCCATCCACTCATCACCAACACTTTCACCACTGGAGTCTACTTCTGCATGATCCGCGTGGTTCTCTGGTCGATCAGAAAGGCATGCTCTCGTCGTGGAACTTTCATTTCTTTTTCACAGTAGCATGCAGACAGATCATCGCATTGGCAGACAGCTACGTCAAACAATTGATTCAGGCTTTCCTCGAACTTCTTGGTTTTTGTGGCGTGCTTGCCTTGCTTCGATGCTTGTGAGCCTTTTTCCATCAATCGGAGCAGCTTTGTCTTCACATTCTTCATTGGCTGTGATGGAATGTTAGCACGATTCCAAAGGTCAATGAGTGTTTGGCATACCTCCGGAAGAATCTCCCTGTTGCTGGTGTACTTGTTCTCCTTCAAGAAGAGGAAATGCCTTGCAACTTGTATACGGGTTGGAAGTTCAGACAGAGGAAGCTCTGATAGTGGAGAACCAAAGACAATGTGGCTGGCAGATCCCCGTGTTCTTTGCGTGCTCATTGTACCAGCAAAACTCAACAAGTATCACACAGGAACACTGAAACAAAAACACAAAAGTAATAAATAAAAAATATATATGATTATGAGTGTATATATATATACAGGGCGTCCCAAAAAAATGTATACACACTTTAACAGCTGATAGCTCAATTGATGTTTCTTTCTTTCCAAGTTAAACCCATTAGAATTAATAATGGCAGTCAGACTAAGCTTTGAACAAAGGAAATTCATTCTAAAATGCTACTGGAAGTGTGAAAACGCAGTTGAAGTGCAAAGACAGTTTAGGAGGGAGTTTCAAACAGATCCACCAACGCGACTTACCATCACTCGAATTAGAGATAAGTTTGAAGCCGATGGAACTGTTCAGAATGTCCACAAGAAGCGTTCCGGAAGACCACGGACATCGACAAGCCCCACAAAGCAAGAAAGAGTACTGGAAACGTATCACCAAAGTCCAAGAAAATCTGTGCGGCAAGCGAGTCGTGAGGTAGGAATTTCAGAATCGTCTGTCCAACGCATTTTGAAGCGCTGTCAATGGAAAAGTTACATTCCAAGATTAGTCCATGCTATTAATGAAGATGATCCGGACCGAAGAGTGGAGTATTGCGAGTGGTACTTGGCACGATGTGGATGTGGATTGGACGAAGGGGTTTCGTAGAATACCCTCCGCGTTCACCAGACCTCACACCACTAGACTTTTTTTATGGGGATACTTAAAAGACAAAGTCTACGCTATAAAACCTGCAACAGTCGCTGAATTGAGAGCAGCCATTGAACGAGAATGCACACAAATACCAAACGAAATGTTTCGTGATGTTTGCGATTCCATTGCTTCGCGTTATCAGCAGTGCCTGGACCAGAACGGACGTCAGTTTGAAAACAGGCGTTGACAAAACAATTAAATAATGTCTGTAGATTCTATTACATTTTGAAAATGAAATGTATTTTAATAAACACTGCCTTTATAAGTATTTAAAGTGTGTATACATTTTTTGGGACGCCCTATATAAGGCTTCGTTTATTGGTAAACAATAAGTTTACCAATATATATATATATATATATATATATATATATATATATATATATATATATATATATATATATATATATATATATATATATACTGCACACACATATGTATTATGTATATAAATATCCATAGGTATATATATATACACCTTAAGACATATAACAAACTTATAAACAATGTAAAACACAACAAAACAAAGAAATGTGTATAATGTATATAAGCACACCGGACAAAAAATTAGTCACCCCTCTCAGTCTCAGAATGTACCTAATAACGTGTGACGGCGCCTCTGGCCTTGATAACCGCACGAATCCGGCGAGGCAGAGACTCTACGAGGTTGTGCATGTACTGAACATCGATTTGCTGCCACTCGTTCATCAGCCGGTCCCGAAGTTCCGCCAGAGTCCGTGGGTGTCTATTCCTGCGCTTCACTTTCTGTTTCCAGCCTGAACAACACCTTCGACGCATTCAGGATTAAAGGCTTCATTGGACCTGCGATGTACTCGTCGCCTCCCATCATTGGAGAACAAACAAAAACGGGACTCATCGGACTAAATTACACGTTTCCAATCTGCCGCAGTCCAGGTTTTGTGCCTCTGAGCCCATTTATAACGTGCCAATTTGTGACTTGCTGTTAACAGCGGCCTCTTCCGTGGTACCCTGCTCCAGATGTCCATCGCATGCAGTTCTCGTCGCAATGTCCGTTCGGAAATTGGTCGCTGGAGAACCTCATTGGTTTCTTGGAGCAATTGTTCTCTGGTTTGAAAACGATTTGCAGTTACTAGACGAGAAACATGGCGGCGGTCCCTATTGTCGAGAATTGTTTTCCGGCCACAGTTACGCCGTCGATTGTCAGTTGATTGCGAACTACACCACTCTTTGTAAACTCGCTGGACAGTACGCGTTGACACACCAACAAATTGGGCTACTTCAGACATTTTGTGTCCGTGGGCTCTGCCAAACACGATGGCTCCTTTTTGCCACTGAGTAACGTCTGCCTCACGACCCATTTTGCAGACTATATCCAACACACACTTTGTTCTTCACCACCTCACGAAACAGATCTGATCCTGTGTGCTACGTCACCGCTACTTGTCACTTACCAATGCTACATCAGCGCCCTCTGTGTGACCTTGAACTTCCTACTATCGGTGCTATTAGGGGTGACTAATTTTTGTCCGGTGTGCTCATCACAAAACGCACCTTTCGTTAGTACCTTGGGGTTTTTGAATACCCCATCCACAGAAAAAACACATTTCTCTCAAGCGAGCTAGCGTAAAACTAAGAAATTCCAGTGGATGACTCACTGAGAATAATTAGAAAGCTGCCAGAAGTACCATGTCAGTCAGTGTTGCCAACTGTAATTAACAAGAATTTTGTATTTTTTATATGCGAAAAAGGAGGTGTTCTGCTTGTCCCAGAAAATTTCTGATTTCTTTTCTGAAATCAGCAAGGTTGATTGTACAAAACCTGAAATGTGCCTCGAGATCGCTCGTGACGCTACACGCTAGTGTATATAATCTATCAGATGTGAAAATAAAATTGTGAAAATAAAAAGTGCGGACGCTTATTGAATTACCCTCGTGTGTGTGTGTATATATATATATATATATAATATATTATATATAATATATATATATATATACCGTAACGTAAAGAACGACGCTTATATAGGAGAACATTCCGCGCAAGATGATGGGGAGAACGAACAAATGAAAAAATGAGGTAACCACCCGGGAATCGAACCCGGGATCTTCCGATTGCCGGTCAGATATGGTAACCACTACACCATGGTCCTCACTCGATCAGCTCTCGTAATTCTTCTACATACGCGCAGAAACCAATGCCCCGAGGGGGGGCACCTCCCGCATGCCGCACCTATATATACATTTCAACTGCAAAGAACACGCAGTATAATTAACGTAAATTATTTTTGATGCTTGTGTAACTATATTTATGTAAGCATGCCAACTGGCTGGCTCTACATTATTGTACATTAATATATATATATATATATATATATATACTATGAAGCCAATTACGCCTTCTAAGCCAAGTGATGCTGTAAAGAAATTCATTATGTTATGAGCCGTGGCAGTGCGAACATCTCTCCTTTAATATATGAATGCAGTCTCCTGGCTGGACCATTAATTAAATAAATAGCGCAATCTGGCAACTACTCTACCATTAAAATAAATATATATATTTATACACTCCTTCTAAGCCGATTAAACCTTCTGAGCCAGCTGGCTGGTTACACCTTCTAAACCAACTAAGGCTGTAAAAAAATTCATTATGCATCGAGACATGCCTGCATGAACATCTCCTCTCTCTTAGGTTACCTTCTTAGGTCAGGACAGGTTAGGGTTAGGTGAGGTTACCCCTTTGCGAGGTCATTCCCCCGCCCCCTCTGGAAGGAATAAAAAACCCCTCTCCCCTTCATGCAACTTGGGGGCTAAACCCCCTCTCCCCTTCATGCAACTTGGGGGCTAAACCCCCTCCCCCCTGTCCCCTTTGCATCATTGACCATCTTGCATAGCAATTGCATTTGCACTCTACATTTTTGCAATCATACTACTGATGGGTAAGGTGAATTCAAGAGGGTTTCGATACCTTGTTGAGAAATTTGCAAACATCAGTGCCGAGAAATTGAAGGAGGGAATCTTTGTGGGGTCCCAAATCAGAGAGGTTCTGCAGGATGAAGGCTTTGAAGAAAGCCTCAATGCCTTCGAACTAAAAGCACGGCAGGCTTTCAAATGGATTTGTGGAAACTTCTTGGGTAACCACAAGTCTCTCGCATACAAAGATGGAGTTCAGAAAATGCTCGATGCATATCAAGAAATGGGCTGTCGCATGTCCTTGAAAATACATTTTTTTACATTCGCATCTAGATTTCTTTCCCGAAAACCTTGGCGCGGTGAGTGACGAACAGGGGGAACACTTCCGTCAAGTCATCCATTCAATGGAAAATCGCTACCAAGGTTTCTGAAACGAAAGTATATTGGCAGACTACTGCTGGATGTTGTACCGCGACGATCCGGACAAGGTTTACAAAAGAAAATCGTACTCGCAACCTTTTTAGGTTGGTGTACATTTCTTTTTATGAATAAAGTTGTACTTTTACGATAAATTGTGCTGAAATTAACACCAGTCATATTTCGATAACTAGATGTGCTAGAGGAAAATCGAAAACAGATTTGGAATCAGCGTACAAAACCAGTTTCGAAAAGTGTGTATACATCTTTGATGAGAGAAAAAGTTCGATTTTGTCGACCAGTGTTATTGTCGACGTGCCAGTCACAATTCATTCTTTGAAAAGGGAAATATACATATAATTTAGACTTTTAAAACCCTAATCACGTACAGTTTCCCGAAAAAAGCTTGCCTGTAAACACAACCTTTCTAAGAAGCATTAAAAAATTATAAATCAGTAATAATTCGATAGTTTTTGTAGAATAAATGTTATTCTGTCTATAAAAACAAAATATTATTTTCTCATTACCAATTATTAATTTTTTATGCTTTTTAGAAATTTTATGTTTCTAGGCGAACTTTATTTCAAAACTATACACATATAGACGCATACCAGTTTCCGCCGTTCAGTGGGCAACAGTGTTACTCTATAGACCAGGGCCACAGCTTTATTGTGTGGCGGACAAATTTCAACTAAAATAGTCTCTACCGCGCAAATTGGAGCTTTAAAATAATGTATGACTTTAAATAATCAAACTGTCCGCGGGCGGCAGGTTCCCCACCCCTGCTATAGACGAAGTGAAGACACTGGGGTTGGCAGTTCGAACCCCGATATTTGTTTGATGGGATTGTTTAACCTCCTTCGCAACATCTACAGTCATATGACGGAGGGGACCTACAACTTTACGTGGGATCCGAAACATGGGTCGCTACATAATGTGGATGCAGAGGACGGTCCCCCATCCAACTACAGCCCAAACCCAATATCGTTTAACTTCGCTGATCGACGAGAAGCGGTGTTACGACATTGGCCACGACGTTGTCCTCGAATCCCGATGATGCTGTGGTAATACAATAATCTAGAAGTTAGCAATGATCCGCTAACTGTGTCACGCAGTTTCCACCCTTCCTTACTCATTATTATATAGATGTATATCATGAATTCTATACACAGGTTTAAGAATTCATAAAGAATGTGAAGGGCGTTTGTTAAAAAAAATCCTTTCTCTCCGCCATCAAAGGTGCCGAAATGTGTAGTCTCGTATTGACATTATATTCAGGGGAGGCCACAATTACGTAGTAAATTACGTACCCATAAATTTAGACCGACATATATTTAGAGAACTTTTTACAAGTAATTTTGGGCTACATATATACTCCAAGCAAACAAAGCCAGGGAACAAAACCTTTGTTTCAAAGTAAAGTTGAAGATTATTATTATTATTATTATTATTATTATTATTATACATGGTAAATTATAACAAACACTATATTAAATCATGCTTCTATTTGAGCTTCATTCATTCCACATATTAATTTCATAGATTGATTTTCGGCTCATGAAAAGCACATTTGAACCCTCTTAAAAAATTAACTCAATTACCTTCTCCAGTCAACTGATTAAACTGTTAAGTGCATTCACGTACTCAGTAACACCGACAAATATTAAATATCTATCTATCTAGAGTATCTATCATGTAATACTTTAAGACCTATATTATATTCCATGTCGCACAAATTTTACAAATACAACATAATTTGAAATAAAATATATGGTATATGGAATACGGACGTGACATATTATTATTTGCAAACAAGTTTGACCATGATACAGAAAGGGGGTGAACACGGTGCCTTGAATTCATGTGGGGCGGGGGAAGGGGAAGAGTCCTTAATTGACCTTTGTTTAACTTCAAGTAAATGCTGATGATAGTCCTAAAAAACACCTCTGAATACGGTTTACTGTAAACTTCAGTCTGTGGGTGTTGTTATAATGAGATCCCTAATACCAAACTAGCCTTATGCCCAAACAAACAAAAGGAATGTTGCTAATTTTTTTTTAGAAGAGTTAGCCAGCTTTGTTTTTTAGCATATGTACATATATAATCACATTAGTATTTACTAGACCATTAACTTATTTTTTCATCGTTTATATAGTAGTAAATTCCACTATACAACACATAACATGTTGTAGTTGCAAAAGAAACATGTACACAGTAAATAAAGACATGTAACAGTAAATAAAGACACACACACATACTAAATCGTACGTAGGATGTCAAGCGTATACATCATAAAATAAGCGCACATACAAACAGGGGCATCAGGAACCAACCACATTGATCAGAGATTTAACATCCTGTCACGATGAGTCAACAATAGTTACGCAGTTCCGTCATGAAAACATAAAAATGCTATTTGAACTATTTTGCAAAATGTTAATTATTGTGACTGAAAGACTATATAAATTTTATATGTAAATTTAGAATTATTCATTTACATAACATCTTGTGCAATGGCTGTTAAGTAACAAACAAAATCTTTATTTCAGACACAACAGGTACAAAAAGTGTACCAATGGGTCATATATGTTTAAGTAATAGCTGTCTAGAACAGGAATTACATAGGCCAATGAAACCTATTAGTAGTGAACATAATGAACATACCATTGCCTCGAGATTCTAAATTTACAAAACACAGTATATCACGGCACTAACCATGGCTTCTACTAGACCCACCGAAGCCTATTGCCAAATCTACTGTATATATAAAACCGTGTAGCAGTCTGGCACAGTTACAATGGTTAATTTGTTAATTGGGGATTGTAGGTTTCCTGTCAGTTAAATCATCATCTTAATGAAGATACGGCTAATATGTAATTTCGTGGCCACCAGATTTCGGTGATCCGCCCTTTTCATGCATCGAGCTAAATCAGGTTGAGTCTTATGTCTGGGTTAGGCTACACTAGGTTTGGTGGTCGTTGTCGGTTGGTTAGTTATTTCCCACGTGACCAACTTTCGACCAGTCAGGGGTCCAAACAATAAGTTTTTTTGGTACTTGTGGGTTATCTGTCGCCACTTTTTAATATACCTATTGGTTATCTGTTTCCACTTTTTACTTGTGGGTCATTTATTTTTTAGTTAGGTTAGGCTAGGTTAGGTTAGGTTAGGTTAGAAGGAATAGTGGTTGAGATCGATGAGAGCCTGTTCACGAGGCGTAAAAACAATGCCGGACGCATTTTACCACAACAATGGATGTTCGGAGGAATTTGCCGTGAAACAAACGACTGCTTCATCGTTCAAGTTCCCAACCGCTCTGCTGCAACTCTCTTGGCTGCCATTGTGGAAAACATCGCCGAAGGTTCCATTATCTACTCCGACAGCTGGCGAGGATATAAGACCACCGACCTCCAGGAGGCTGGCTTCCAACATTTCAAGGTTAATCATCGATACAATTTCGTTGATGCAGATACCGGAGTCCACACTCAAAATATCGAACGCTTGTGGGGATCAGCAAAGTGGAGGAACAAGCGTCACCGAGGAACGGCCCGAAACCATCTTAAGACCTACCTGGCCGAGTTCATGTGGAGGAGCAAACTACCCGCTAGTGTCGACCCATTCGACGGCATCCTGGAGGCCATCGCCGCGTTCATGCCACCCGAATAATATGATTAATGTTTGTTATTTTGAGAAATAAAAATAATTTAAGAAAAAAATAGTATATTTTTGTAAAAATGGCAACATGATAACACACATCTGTATTTGTGAAAAAGTTGGAAAATTAAATTAAAAAGTGGCGACAGATAACCCACAAGTACCGTTTTTTTGAGTGTCGATGTTATATCGATCAAATAATTACACAAACATAATAGTCTTTGCCATTACTGTTCCAGAGTGAAATAACCAACACTTTAATTATCATAAACGAAGGCGTGATGAAGCGCATTCATTTCATAACAAAAAATTCTCCTACCAATGAATTTAATGAATATAAAGTGGGACAGAGGTCAAACTCATGAGTAAATTTTAAATTATTTTCTTCTATGAAAACTGTTGTGTAAACTTCGAAGGATATATATATATATATATATATATATATATTATATATATATATATAAAATTAGTAGTAGTAGTAGTAGTAGTAGTAGTAGTATTACATTATTAATTATTTATTATCTTTTTTGTCACATGAATAACTTCAAGAACCAGCTGGACAAATTCCTGTACAAAGTTCCTGACCAGCCATGCGTGGCTGGCTACGAGGGCAAGAGGAGATCCGAAAGCAATTCCTCCCTTCACCAAATCCCACAAATGAGGCGGGATGCTGCAGAGGGGTCGATCCTGAACCGTCGTTCAAACCCTCATAAAGTCATCCACAGAGAAGACTAGTTTGATTTTGTTTCAATTGACTATATATATATATATATATATATATATATATATATATAAGTTTTTCGATTAATGAGTGAAAATAAACTTTGTGTTTCTAAATTTGAATATTATTTTTGTGATACAGTCCATTCGACATTTTCTTGCGTGTAGCTGCATTACGATTTGTCTGGCGGATTTATTTCAATATCAGCGAAGCGAAGCGACATTCAGTCTGGTAAGTGGTTGAATGAAAGATCACTGTACTATTTTTCAATTCTGTAGTCATCCTTGTTTCTGAAACCTGGTTCAGTTGTAGGTCTCCTCCCATCATACGACCTTTGAATGTTGCAACGGATAAAAAATAATAACTAACAATTATCTTATCTTAATATTTTAGTGGAAGTTTATAATCTGAAATTTTCTAACATAATAATTATTAAGACGATAGTATATAAAATGAGAGAGAGAGAGAGAGAGAGAGAGAGAGAGAGAGAGAGAGAGAGAGATATTACAATTTAAATAACGCAACAAAAAACAAAAAGTAAGGAAAAAGGTTCCTTTCCATAGTTTTCTTGTAGATGTAATTCACACATTTTGCTTCTAAAACGTCTACAGTATAAATATTCATAAATGTCACTTAAATTATTCTATTTCTACAAATTCATAATATGTATGTAAATATTTGTGCGTTTTATTATAATTAAAGTTGTCTTAACATCATACATTAAATTATAGATATTTAGAAATAATTACAGCAAAAGTACCTCATATTACCAAATTCTAGATTTAAGGTTGGTACTATTGCTTTATGCGTCATTCAGAAATGCCAAGCTCACGACCTTATTGCAGAAAGAAGAAAAAAACAAATATTTCCTTCGCGAATGTTTTTCAGTTGTCATGGGAACTGAGCACATTATAAAAGCGGAAAAGAAATGGGATGTATGTATTTTTATAATTTTTGGAGGCACAAAATCTTTTGTCACCGACTATATATATATATATATATATATATATATATATATCAAAAGTTTTTCCGAATTTTATTTTGGGTTTAGTTTTCTGGGAGGTTATTTTACCGTACGACGTAGTCTTTTCTAAATTCTATTCAGTTTGAGTTTACAAATACCGTTTCTCTCTCTCTCTCTCTCTCTCTCTCTCTCTCTCTCTCTCTCTATATATATATAATATATATATATATATATATATATATATAATGCTACTTCTAATGCTACTGCAAGCTGCTTGTACCTTGAAATGAGCCTATTGGCAGCAGAATGGTGCTCTATGAAAAAAGATATTTAACTCTTCATACTTCCACTTAAACCAAAGGTGTGTGTGTGTATATATATATATTTTTTTTTTTTTTTTTTTTTAACTGCAAACAACACAGTATAATTAATGTAAAAAACGACGCTTGTGGAGAAGAGCGTTCCGTTCTTTACATTAATTATACTGTGTTGTTTGCAGTTAAAATGTATATATGTACGGCATGCGAAGGTGCCCCCTCAGGGCATTGGTTTCTGCTCGTATGTAGGAGAATTACGACTTGTGATTGATCATCGGATGATCCCGGGTTCGATTCCCGGGTGGTACCTCATTTTTCATTCGTTCGTTCTCCCTCCTCATCTTGTGCGGAACGCTCTTCTACACAAGCGTCGTTCTTTACATTAAATATATATATATATATATATATATATATATATATATATACAGGGGTTAGACAAAATAATATGAACACCCGCCGATTTCACCGGTTATCTTTACGGACTGCTCAGACACAAAGTAAACGGTCAAATGACTGGCAAACTATTTAAATGCGTAACAGAGAGTGTATACGTCATGTTATAACCCTCACGTTGTTTTTACAGATCTGAGTGAATTATGAATTAGCAGTTATGAAAGACCTGTCAGACTTCCAAAGAGGGCAAATTGTCGGAGCGCGGATGGCTGGTGCATCGGTGACAAAAACCGCTCAGATGTTCAATGTATCCAGAGGAACTGTCTCTATGATCATGTCTGCATACCAAAACCATGGAAAGACAAGCACCGACAAATGCAATAGTGGACGCAAGAAGAAGCTGTGTGATCGAGACCGCCGGGTGCTAAAGCGCATTGTGACAAAGAACCATAAGACCACGGCTCCAAAAGTGACTGCAGAGCTTAACCAGCATCTTGCAAGCCCGGTATCGACCAGAACTGTACGTCGCGAGCTCCATGGAGCTGGATACCATGGGAGGGCTGCAATTGCCAAACCCTTCCTTTCGCACATCAACATTGAGCGGCGCAGAAAATGGTGTAATGACCATAAGAATTGGTCAATGGACCGGTGGAAGAATGTAGTCTACTCCGACGAATCCTCCTTTACGCTATTTCCATGTTCCGGTCGAGTTTACGTCTGGAGACAGCCTAAAGATGCTTATGACCCCGACTGCCTGACTCCAACCGTTAAGCATGGAGGCGGATCTGTGATGGTTTGGGCAGCAATATCGTGGAATACTCTTGGCCCAGCTGTAGTACTGCATGGTAGGGTTAACGCCCAGGTCTATCTGTCAATATTGGCTGACCAGGTCCATCCCATGGTCCAAACGCTGTTTCCCAATGGCGGCGCCGTCTTCCAGGATGATAATGCACCAATCCACACCGCTGGGGTCGTTAAAAACTGGTTTGAAGAGCATGTTAGTGAAGTAGAACGCTTGGATTGGCCTCCACAATCCCCGGATCTTAACATTATCGAGCATCTGTGGTGTCAGTTGGAGCAGCAGGTCAGAAGCCGATTCCCACCTCCGGCGTCTTTGGAGGAACTGGAGCAGGGTTTGCTCGAAGAATGGCTCAGGATTCCTCTAGCCACTGTCCAAAAGCTGTATGAATCAATTCCCCGACGCATTGCAGCTGTTATTGGCGCTAAAGGAGGACCAACTCCATATTAAGAATAAAAACCGCCATTTATCAAGGTGTTCATATTATTTTGTCCAACCCCTGTATATATATATATATATATATATATATATATATATATTCTAACCAAAATACAGGCCCGTATACGAACAGTTTGCAATTGCAGATACTTGTCGTTTTTGGTTCAGCATGTGTGGGACAAGCTTAAGGTACCCTGAAATGAACCTATTGGCAGAATGGTGCTCTATGAAAAAAGATATTTAATTCTTCATACTTCCACTTAAACTATGAATGCATGTACTCATCTGCCTGACTTCACGCACTCTAATCCAAAATGCCCATAAATTCGACATATGACACGACAGCGCCAATTTACAAAGGCTTTTAAAGTAATGTTACGAAATGTTGAAGAAATCCCAAAGTGCAAACAAATCCTGCTTTGAACTTCGGCTAATAAAAACATTCGGGAACTGCAATTTCATGCATGCAACATAAATTGAGGGAGAACACATACGTAACTTCCGATACGCATTTAATGACACATTTTTGTACAAATAAACGTTTATTGTTTCGAATAGTTGCTGTTACTAACATCTCTCTCTCTCTCTCTCTCTCTCTCTCTCTCTCTCTCTCTCTCTCTCTCTCTCTCTCTCTCTCTCTCTCTCTCTCTCTCTCTCTCTCTCTCTCTCTCTCAAAGTAAAATAAAAAGTGAAAATTTTCCTTAAAATATATTACGATATTTTATGGTTTTCATAACATTTACTTCTGTACACTATAGCAACAATTGCAAGTAAAAAAAAAAATTATATATATATATAAGCCAAGATCTGGTCTGCTCAAAGGAAGGCCAGTTCTAAAATACATGAAGCTTTTATCCATCGTCTTGGCTTTTACCTTTATATTTCGTCTTCGATTCCCGAAGAATGTCATAACTATATATATATATATATATATATATATATATATATATATATACTGTATATGAAAATTATTTCACGAAAGTAACACGTGAATAACATTTATGATGAAAATAACCACGAAGAAAAAAGGAAACACAGAATGGTGTTCAGGCGCTTTCGTCTAATGACATCCTCAGGAATATATATATATATATATATATATATATATATATATATATATCATTCTGCCTAATAAATTTATCTTACCTTCAAAACATTGATAAACTAATAACAAAACAACGCTTCTCTTCGTGAGAGTTGTTATTGCAAACCACCCCGAGACAAGGTCCAGCTAAAACTAAAGTTTAGTGAAAATGCCTGCGCTTATATTGTAATAACCAGTGAGTAGCGAAATAGGTATATATACGTTTTTAAAATTAGAGTAAATCAGACAATTTTTATTAGTTAATTTCAACGTAGAAAATTTATTTTTATAAAATTATGCATTTAATAATTTATAATGTTTTAGTTATTGCAATTTTTAAGAATGTTAATTATTATAATCAAGCAACTGGGACGGGGGCTATTTTTGCAGCCAATCATAGATGTTGGAAGTTGATGACGTAATAACTCAACCGTAAATTAAATCAACTATAATTCATATAGTAAATTTTGCAACCTCCCTTCGGGGAGACAAAAAAAAATGGTGTCAATAATCCAGCAGGGTTGAAACACCTTAAACAGAAAAAAACAAAAAACAAAACAAACTGATGGAGTTATACTCAAAGCATTCAAAGTTAATTAGTGTTCGTTTATTGTAAATAAATGCAAATTGCCTTTGAACTGTGCTGCGATACTCTGTAACAATGCAGAAACTTCTACAAATAGTTCAAGTTTTTTAATTTCCCGATAACCGAAGTTTTTTTAATATCCGGGCGTCTGATTGTGGAAGAGTGGGCCTAAACAGGGATTTCCCTTTGAACTTTCCCATCACCCCACCTGGATTCTACTCAACCTCTACGTGAGGCACTAACAATAATGGGGCTGCCATGTGATCAGGACAGAATAGAGAATTTGAACATTAAGTACAATATCATACGACGAATGAATGAAGACTGACTTCAACTTCATTTTTATCATCATTAGTGACTCGACATTACTTTGTGCTATATTTCTTTGAATGAAAGAAATAGGAATTCATCTCTTGCTGCTGTCAATCAGAAGAGGTACAGTTGAGCGTTCATTTTCGTCAGTGAATAAAATTTGGTGTTCTGAAAGAAGTCACCTGCCTGATCATATCAATTAAAGGACTGAAAGCACTAGACACACGGGAAACCGCGAAAGATGAACGCACTGCATTCGAGAAGTTCATTAACAGAATTGCGTTGAATTTTAGGAAGCCAAGATGTAGATGTAGATTCATAGAAAGCCTAATTAGCCAACTTTAATTTGTGTGATGATTTTAAAACACGAGTTAAATCCATTAAAATAGTCGTGAAACATTTTTCAGTTTCGACTATGGTGTCATACAGCCCACCTTCGCCCTCACGGTCTCATCCCTTGACCCTCACCCCTTTGGAAATTCAAACACTCCCTCTAATTTCACTCCTTGGGGAAAACACTGACCTAAATTTGAGCCGTAACATAAAACTGAGAATAATATGTGATAAACATTTTGATGATTTATATACATATAGGCCAAGCTTTTTTTAGATAACTGACCCATTCTTTGGTCCGTATAGTAGACCTTCATTACAGTGATTTGATGATTGGTAGTGTATATATATATATTATATATATATATATATATTACACCTGTTACAAGTTTTGTGCGTTGGTTTCTCTTCACACGAAGGTGAAAATATATTATATATGTTAGTGCTAGGCCTGGCTAAACTCTGGAGACAAATGCATAACCTTGTGGCTGGTCTGTAATTAGGCCTAATTATTAAGATATTATTTAAGCTGCTTACGCATAATTTTTTAAATTTCTAATTGGACGTAGACTACATAATTACTTAAATACACCTGGCCTATCAATTTTTGGTCAGATTAATGTAAATTATGTACGTACGTCAATGCCGGATTTAGACCTGTAGAGGCCCTGAGGCAACTCAGACTCGGGGGGGGGGCTATCTCTGTTCAAACCTAGAATATCTTGGAAAAAAAAAATAGTTTTAGATGCAGATTTTATTATGCATGTTTACTTCACAATAGAAAAATAAAATAAACAATCTCAAATGTAAGCTTTTTGTGCTCTAATTGCAAATTTATTTATAAGTACACCGAAGTACATCACTTTCAGTCATTGCCAGATTTAGGCACAAGTTAAGTAAGCTACAACTTAGGGCCTCACACAATGAAGGGCCTCTTTGAGTTCGGGATTTTTTTTTATCAAACTTAACTCATACCCAGTGGCCAACTGGTTGGGGCTAACCAGAGGCTTCCTCCAAGAAAATAGTATTTTAAATCTAGTGTATCAAGATACTAGCACCGAATATGGGGACCCATTTGGTATAAGTGGTCAGTACAGAAACTGACCCGTTTAAAAGATTTGCCAAAATTAACTTATATGATCGCGGTACACAAAATAGACCAGTACGCATACCTCAAAACTGCTGAATTCCTGTTATGTTGTGAATTTGCTGAAACTCAGGGCCCTCTCAGGCCCCTCTGATACGTAATCAAATTTTGTTGAGACAGAAGTTAAACAAGTAAGAAAAAATTAACAAAGTTCGCCACTGCTCAGGCTCCAGATTTTCTTAGACTTTTGAAAAATGTTTCAACTCTGGCTTACTGAAATCAATACTTTATTAATGTTTCATTATTGTCGGAAAACATTCCCGAGAAACAACCTCAACATATTTGAGACAACTTCACCTTTGGAAGAGATCTTTTACCTATATATATTGGGGGCGTGGCGACTGATACTAGCCGTAGATCTGGCATATCAAACAGTACGTAATGACTGTTGTGTTTGGACTTTGATTGGCAGACAAATCTAGTTAGTTGGTTACATCAGATCTCTCACAATTTTTATTTGCCCGCCATAGAGCTCGTATCATTCCTTATTTACCTGTTATTCTTTTATTTGAGTGTGCCTAAGATTAGCCATATTACGGTTCAGTACGAAGGCCCTGCGCTCCTGATATTATTAGAGCAACTTGCTTAACTTTATATTGTGTCTATTTATTTTATATTTGTTATTTTACATGTATTTATTTCTTGTATCTTATTCTTATATTTTATATTATTGCAAACCCCTATATAGAGGCGGGGTAGGATTAATCGTATTGTTTCCCTAACATAATATCAAGCATAAGCTAAATTTGTACCCCAAACATAAATGGCGAAGTTACAGTGTTTCATTTCCATTTCTATTTATTTTATTTTATATAGGGCCTATTTACACTATATTCCCTATTGCCACTTTTAATTTCAACTTTTATTAATTTCAAAGACGTTATTTGTTTCTCTTATTATTTTGGAGAGGCCTATCAAAATGAAGATAACTTTTGAAAGTGAATTTCAGAAAAGAAAAAAGAAGCAGCAACTTGAAAGGCGGATAAAACAACTACCCAAAGTTGACAATTATTTCACTGTAATAAAGGACGGAGCTCAGACTCGAGAGAGTTAAACAGATCCACAACAACCACAAGCATCCACCTCTTTTACTAGAATAGATAATACAGACGCGAATGTGACTACTTCATCTGATCGTGTTACAGAGACTGAAGTCCAGGCTGAAGACAATAAATACACAACGTTCAATGATCTTGGCCTCTGGGGAGTCTTAACCGAGTATGATATTGCATTCTGGTTACAGAAAGGCCCCCCTCAGGGTATCAACATTGGGATGGTTTATTTGAGAAATCGAAGCGATCATTCAAAAATCAAATCGGATATTGTTCAGGGGGTATATTTTATTCAACGAAAGCTAATTGGGAAAAATACAATCGAGAATGGTTAGTATACTCTTCAATAGTGATGTAGCGGATGTCATTTTTTTCACATCCGCGGATGCGGACGCGGATGAGGATGTTTGATTTCAACATCCGCGGATGCGGATGCGGATGCGGATGTCTACATTTTCGTTATTTTTTAGGATATATTCGAGATTTGTTGTGTTTAACGTATATAATAAGTTATTATATAGAGAGAGCTGTAACTATAATGTAGTATAATTGATTAATTGTACAATAATTGCTGTACTTTTCTCTGAACATATAAAATAATATCAAGCATCTAACTAATATAGAAATCAATTAGTGAATTCGTCTGCAAATAAATTCGTTATATTTTGTTGAGTTTCAGCCACAATTAGAAACCATAATTGTGTTACCAGGATGCGGGACGTGAACCCAACTCAAATGCATCCCACCGACCTCTTTCCCCAACCTCCACCCTTATAGAAAGAGATCTTTAATTAGCTTGATAACTATTTATATTAAGTTTAAAGTTTTATTAGGCATATTTATAAATGAGTAATTAAAATAAAGTAAACTAAGATGTTCATCGTTTAATGTTCAAACTTAATTTTAGGAAGGTTATGCTTAAGGAACATTAATTTTTCTGCCTTTTCTGCTGCCAGTCTGTTTCTCTTTTCATCATATATTAATCCAGCACTGCTAAATAATCTCTCGCTTGGTACGTTTGTTGGAGGACAGGCTAAATGTTTCCTTGCAAGTTTACTCAAGTATGGATAGATATTCTGCGTATTTTTCCACCAACTAATAGGATTGTCACATGCAGCCAGGCGTTTTTCTTGGTGATAGCTCTCGATCATTTTTACTACATCTTTTGACATCGCGTAGGTCTCGTCATTGCTGCTTGACTCAAGAAACTGAGAGACAGATTCTGTGATAGATTTGCTTGTTGAAGGTGTTGGTTCTGTCACTGAAACTTTTATTCTTTTGGTGGGTGGCGAAGCGACAGATTCAAGAGATTGAAGCTCTTCAACTGCTTTGCCAAGTGATGATTTAACTCGTTCTAATGTACTAGGTGAAAATAACTTAGCTTTGTAACGTGGATCTAAGTAGGTTGCAAGAGAGTAACTTCATACAAGAACAGCCTCTCGTCTTGTCGCTTGCATCACTTTTGCGCACAATGAACTAGTTCTATTATATAGTAGAATTTGATAATTTCCGCTTATTAATGACGTTTTATCTCAACGGTCCACATCCGCACGACATCCGCAGTCCAAAGTGCGGATGCGGACGCGGATGCGGATGCGAGAAAATGTGCGAATGTTCCGCGGATGCGGATGTGACCTACATCACTACTCTCCAACAACAGGTTGTGTTTACTGTTTTGTTTGCAAGCTCTTTTCCACATCAACTGCACTAGCTCGGGATGGGTTTAATGACTGGCGAAACCCCATTGCAATTCAAAATCATGAGAATTATGGGGAGCATAGAACAGCTTTCATTACATATTTGATGAGGATTCGCAGGTTAACCTTGGATTCACACCTAGCTGAACAGATGAAACAGGAACAAGAGTACTGGAGGCATGTACTTGAAGTATTATTGCGTGTGTACACAGGGCTACCGAGAGTGCGGGGAAGCCGGGTTAAATCCCTGGGGCCTGGACCTCTAGGGGGCCCGGAAAGAGGGGGGATAAAATCTAAAACTATTAATAAAGCAATTGATTAAATAACAGAGAGGAAATATAATTAATGAACATGCATTTTATAGAGATTATCATAGTCAAACTGAAACAAATAAAATATTAACTGCTGTCCACCAATGCCCAAGACCGACTGACAGATCTGGGAACCATTGTAATTGAAAGCCAGTTAGCCCGTGCTTTAAATTTCATCAGAATCATTTACCACTTTGCTAGAGAGAACGCAAAGAACGTACACTTCTAATTATGAAAATCTTGCAGTAAGCAACTGCTTTGCCTGCATGGACTGGTACTGCATTTGTAAATTGTATGGTGATAGAATTAATATACAGTAATTGATTCGAAAACTAAAATGGTAATTTTCTTATGAGTTGTTTATTCATACTGTATGTTTTGAATAGTGACTTGGACATATAATCAGTTTGCTTGTTATGTACACAAAAAACATTCATAATAAAATAGAGTAAACAGGGGGGCCCATATACTAATCCTTCCCCGGGACCATGGCAGCTCTCGTTGGCCCTGTGTGCACATTAGCAGAACGTGGATTAGCATTTAAGGGAGGCAATGAAAAGCATTGGTCGCCCCGTAACGGGAATTTTCTTGGTTTGATAGAACTCTTTGCTAAATTTGATCCATTTTTTCTAACCATATTAAGCATTATGGAAGTAGTAGATCTGGAAAGCCTTCGTATTTGCCTAAAACAATAGGCAGCGAACTCATCCAGCTAATGGCTAAAAAGGTAAGAGAATCTATTTCGGAAGACTTGACAAAAGCAGGATACTCCAGTTTGTCTGTTGACTCTACACCAGATCTTTCACATGTTCATCAATTAACTGTTATTGTCATATATGTGTCACTCGATGATGGTCTTCCCATTGAACACTTTCTATCTTTCCTTGAATTAGAAAAGCAGTGGTGAAAGTATGGTCAACATGGTGCTGGATTATCTAGTCAATGATTGCAAAGTTGACTTTGGTAAGTGCAAGAGGACAGTCATATGATAATGCAGCGAACATGTCAGGGAGGTATAATGGCATGCAGAAGAAACTTCTAGAGAAAAATAAGTATGCCATATACTGTATATTCCTTGTGCTGGACATTCACTTAACCGTGTTGGTCGTGCTGCAGTTGATTGCTGCCTAAATGCAATAAAATTTTTTTCGTGTTGTGCAACAGTTATACACATTCTTTTCTGCCTCTACAAAACGTTGGGCAGCACTTAAATCATATTTGGGTCCTGATTCCACAGTACCAAAACGCCTCTCTGACACTGGTGGGAAGCACATGCAAAGGCCACTTCAGCCATACTTGAGGGGCATGATCAAATTATTGATGCCTCACTCATGTCTATACCGATGACAGTGAAAAAAGTGATACAAGGAGAGAGGCTGGCATTTTGGAGAAAAGAATTAGAGTTTGTGTTCTTGTTAATTCTCTGGAACGTACCGGATACACAGATAACCCTTAGTACAAGTGCAAAGCTTTACATGTCACTTACTCGCTTCTTGAAAGACACCAGTGAAAGTTCTGGTGAAATTGAATTAAAAGCAAGAGATATCCTGCCTTCGGTAGACTACAAGTGTGCGAATAAAAGGAAAAGATTGAGAAGAAAAGGAATCAACGCTGGTGATGTATTTAATGCCGATGAAACCCTTTCTCCAAGAAACAAGTTTCGAATTAAAGCTTTCATTCCTGTGATGGATGCTCTTCAAACAAATTTTTAAAAAAGAGGAAACATATACGAAAATGTTTCAAGCAACTTTTCCTTTTTGGCTTATGTAAGTAGCATGACCGAAAAATGGTAGAGTGCAATTGCAATTGCAAATGTCGGACAATGTTGCAAAGGGGGATATTGCAATGGAGGAAGGGGGTAATGTTCCAAAGGGGGGATATTGCAATGGAGGAAGGGGGTAATGTTCCAAAGGGGGTTATTGCAACAAGGGGTAAGGGGAAACCCCCAAGTTGCATGAAGGGGGGAGTTTTGGGGAGAAGGTGGGACGGACTCATCCCCCAAAGGGGTATCTAACCTAAGAAGGTAAGCCTTAACCTAAGGAGAGAGAGAGAGGCCATGTTTTCGCCTTGTACCAGCATCTGTTATATAGAAGGTCGGGGGTTGCCAGATAGCGCCATTTATTTATATATGGAGGGTTCCAGTTATTTATTTTAATTAGTTATATGTGGAAGGTTGCCAGATGTTTATTTTAATTATTTATTTATTAAAGGTAAGAGTTACTGAATTTATTTATTTATATATGGAACGGTTGCCGGTTATTGAATTTATTTATATATAGAGGGTTGCCAGAGAGCACCATTTATTTTAATTATTTATTTTTAAAATTCGTCGTGTAAATCCATAGCATCTGAGAAAAAAAATAAATACGAGAAAAATTCCGATAACAGACATTAAATGAAAAAACAAATGACAGAAAATAAATATACAAGCAAAAATAATAATACACACTTTAAACAATATATATATATATATATATATATATATATGCACACTACCAGTCAAAAGTTTAAGTACACTCAAATATTCATAAATTTCAAATTTTATTTAAAGTTTTTAATTTATTAACTAAGTTATCACGACACAAATTCATAAGTACAAACATGGGAACTTAAATAACAACAAATCAGGACAATTTACTAAAAGAAAAGTCTAAATTTTAGATTCATCAAAATGGCCTCCTCTAGCAGCAATTACAGCAGAACAAATTCAAAAGAAAGAAGATAGTCTGGTGAAAGCTGTTGCCAGCACTCTTGTAAGAGTTCCCAGAGCTTCTGAACACTGGATAGCTGCTTGGTTTTCACTCGTCGATCCAGTTCATCCCACACTAGCTCGGTGGCGTTCAGATTCGGGGACTGTGCTGGCCATTCCATAACTGTGAGCTGACGTTGCCGTTCTTTCTGCTTCAGGTCATTTTGACACAGCTTGGAAGTGTGTTTACGATCGTTGTCTTGCTGCATTATAAACTGTTGGCCAACTAGTCGCAGTCCAGATAGGATGGCATGGCGCTGTAGAATGTTGTGATAGCCACGTTGGTTCAGTATTCCAGTGGCTTTGTGGAGATCTCCAACTTGCTCCCCTCCAAAACATCCCCAGACCATCACACTTTCCCCACCGTGCTTCACTGTTGGCACAACACACTGCTGTGTCATTCTTTCACCCGCTCTGTGCCGCACAAATACTCTGCGTTTGGATCCAAATACTTCGAACTTTGATTCGTCAGTCCAAAGGACAAATTTCTATTGATCAACAGTCCATTTTTGGTGTTTTTTAGCCCAGGCTAGCCTTTTCATTTTGTTCTGGAGTCTCAGCATTGGTTTCTTTGCTGCAGTTCGTCCTTTTAATCCTGCCTCTCTTAGTCTTCTCTGAACAGTTGATGTTGAAACTGTTGTACTTCTGGAGATGTTCAGCTGGGCTTTGATTTCAGGTTCTGTAAGGGGTTTGAATTTCAACTCTATATTTGTAATTGGATTGCTCATTTTAAAAGTTTGAGTGATCGCCAAATAAGGGAATTAAAACCCATTTCAAAAGGGTTCAACCCTCTTCTATGTATTTAATTTGTATGGTATGTGTTCTTTGTTCAATGCCTTTCCACGTTTTTTAGTTAAAATTTTCTTAAACAATTCAATTCGTAACAAACGATTTGAATTGTCACTGAAAACTATTGGTCACGCTTAGTATTATTTGCATTACAATATTAGAACCAATTGAACAAACGAACGAACATGCCGCCCATAAAAACTAAGATTCCCCGCGAGGGAGGCCAGATTAGTTTTTTCGACTCATCCTCAGAAACGGCAAGAAGAGGCCAGAAAAATTTATCATCGCCCACCAGCTACCGTCTATCTTTCTTCACTTTAAACTTAAGACCGGTGCGATCAACCATATTATGAAGCTTTGAAAAGCTTCCTTGCCGCCCAAAGAGTCGACTAAGATCAAGGCTAACGGAGGAGCCCCTGCGAGAATGATTCCCTTAAAGGAGGTACGATCACGGTTGAAAAGGCGCGTCAATTTGTGAATTTATTAAGGGTGACCAATTAGTTGAGACTAATTTTATTATTCCTGTTCGCGGTCGATGTAAATATAAAGTTTGTAGGATCTCTGTAAATGTTATTATAACTACGGCTATTGTGTCAAGTTTATATTTAAAATTATGCTAAAATTTGCATTTGTTATCAGTGAGTGAAAATTTTGATCGTTCAAGTATAATCAACACCAGTGTTAATTTAAAAATTTGAGCGATCGCCAATTAAGACGAAATTACGTCAAATTAATATTTATATTACAACTCTTGATGATATCTTTAAAATGAATTTAAACGATACAATTATCCGGCAGAGTCTTATGAATGGTTTGGACTTGACGGGGAAGTGAGGTTGGAGGTCACTAAGCGGGAAATCGAGCGTCACTTTACGGTTTAGTAAAGCGAGATCTCGTTGAGGATCCAAGGCCAACAGCTCCAATCTTATTGGAAGACGGAAATCCACCTGAAGTAGTTTAACTACCGTGTTAACTTGTATAGTAAATTAATGTTAAGGTTTTCGTTCTCATTTTCCCTACGAAGTTTCTGAACAGATATACTTGTCCTCTGAGTCTGTTGTGGTTCTTGGTCGCCCTGACCTTATTTTGACCATTTCTTCGTACCGTTTAATGGCACAAGCAACCGCATACACAGAAACTTTTAATTTTTTAAAATTTTCCTCAGTGATTGGCCCTCATTTCTCGAAGTTACAATCGACTGTCTTTTTTTTGTTGTTAACTGAGCTTTGGCACCCAGTTTTGCTTTTTGAAACAGAAATATACCTTAAACTGCAAGGATTTTATATGTAAAGACCTGCAGCGCATGTTAGTAACTTAACACATGTATTAACATACTCCTGAAGAAACACACTACCCCAGTAAAGACTTTTAAACTGTTTTTAGACCTTTGTGCAGAGCTAATGGCATTAATTTTAGGTTGCATGCTAGACATAAATTAACACATTTTGAAGGCTATTTTGAAGAAGCTTCTGTGTTACAACACACTGCATACGGCAGATGCACTGAAACATACAATATGAAAGCCAGGTAAGCAAATTCATCTCTAGTACCTGTTAAGTTTACATTTGAAGCTTATGTCATGAGTGAAGCAGCAAAACATTAGGAATTAGTAGGTGTACTTAAACTTTTGACTGGTTGTGTGTATATATATATAGTTTTATAGTTTAAAAGTTATTTTATTCTACTTTATTATTCTATATTTTTTTATAAAGAAAATTTCGCGAAATCAGAGTAAAAACAAAGAAGAAGAAGCACGAAAGCAGACAAGCAGCAAGCAAACAGGCAATCTGAAACGAGAAACTCAGTATATAAAATTGACAATAAACATTATAATATTCTCATAGAATATTTATAATGTTTATTATCAATTTTAGTAACCTCCCTATAAATCGGAAGACACGAATTGCCTTCAAAAGACTAAAAATAAATTTTTTCATTCCAGAGAAAGACGTACATATACGTACATTACTTTCTCTCAGATGTGTACGTACGTAAAATGGATTTCTCGTCTCCTCTTGAATAAAAAAAAGTATGTTGAGGGGACAAAATTTGACACACAAAAGAATCGGGTGAGTTGCCGGAGGCTGCTCCAAATCCAAGAACGGGAGATGTAGGAATGCGGTCAATTCTGATTGTCACCCACTCTCTAACTGACCACCTGCTTTCTGTGACAAAATTCTCTGTGTGTGTGTGTGTCTCTCTCTCTCTCCCCTCTTTCTCTCTCTACCCCCTCTCCCCCCCTCTCTCTCTCCTACGGATCTGCTCCATTTTAAAAGAACTTATTCAATCAATACCTCACGAGTTTTAAAAAAAAATATTCAAAAGACTTAAATTATTTTTAAGACACTTGAAAAAGAGTTCGAAAGTCTTCCCTTAATATGCATATAATTTAATTTGTGAAAAAATCTGATAATTTTATTCATTGAAGATATTAACATCAATGAATTTACGCTTAAAATTGTTTTAGATTACATGCTGATAAATTTAACCGCTGCAGAGGGAGTCAATCTATCTATTAAATTTATATACGGGGAGGGGGAGATCAGACAGCAATTCCCCCCTCAACATAAGAAATACACACTTTAAACGATTGAATATAAGCATAAAAAATAATAGAGGAGATCAGACAGCACTTCACTCATTCACCAGACCTAGAGAAACTATATATATATATATATATATATATATATATAGTGAAATTTTATTCTGAACCCAATTCTTTTCATATATAGGCCTATAATTAAATTGAATGACATAATTGACAGCTAAAATATGCTGGACCCATGTACATTTAATGTTGCAACTCATCATTTCTGTGTCTGACTTTGGCGGTGAGGCTCTGGTTTGCTGGAGCATGCTGGCTCCTGGGTTGGGTGGGTACTCGCCTTGTTAGTAAACGACGAAAAAGCTATCTCTATTTACGTTATCGAACCCATGTCTCGAACCTTTCTCTAACTAATGGTTTATAAAGATTTATATATAGAGATTGTCTCTAGGTATGGTCGATCATAGATTCTCCTTGTAACTGGAACCTAACCTAACCTATAGTTCAGACCATAGATTCTTCTTGTAACTGGAACCTAACCTAACCTAACCTAAAAGCCTAAGAAAGAATATAAGGACAATCTAGCCTATAAAAGTACCTTTCTCTAACTAATGGTTTGTAAATAGAGATTGTCTTTAGGTTTGACCTTAGGAACCTAACCTAACCTAACCTAGGTGTGGGTAGTAGTTGGAAGGGGGACCGTGTCTAGATGATGTAGCGAACCATGGTTCGGATTCCATAACCAATGTAACTTAACCTAACCTAACCCATGTCCAAAATGGGAAATCTGAGGATGAAGCTGTGAGGCGTATGAGCGCAAAGAGACCCACGTTTGCTAGGTGTGGGTAGTAGTTGGAAGGGGGACCGTGTCTAGATGATGTAGCGAACCATGGTTCGGATTCATAACCAATGTAACTTAACCTAACCTAACCCATGTCCAAAATGGGAAATCTGAGGATGAAGCTGTGAGGCGTATGAGCGCAAAGAGACCCACGTTTGTTTTTATTTATTAATACAAACAAATTACATAAATTAGAAATATAGAGAGTATTATAATAGTACAAATGCAATCAAATAAGCACAAATAAAGTATTCACACTCATCTTTTGAACAAAAAAATCGTGCCAGGGTTGTAAGAATATTAGTGTTGTGGAAATATTTCAAATCTTATATAATAATAGAAAATATAAATCTTATATAATAATGCAAAATACTTGAGGGCACCGTGACAGAGCGTGCGAGTGGGCAGTTCACTCATTCACCTTGAGATGTAAGCATTGAAAAATCTGCGGAGAGAATAAGCCAAATTTGATAAAGACACCTTCATTATTCGTGAAGGTGACCAATCAGGACTTCATTGCCCAAAGCGTGGGTCCGTTATATCGGTGTTGGTGTTACGACAGCTGATTGGCACACACATTTAACATAGCCCACCCAGTTACATTGATAACCAATCAACAAACTTACGAACCATCTATTAGTTTTCGGGGGGAGGGTTTACAATTGGGAATCATGCATATAAAAGGAAGTAATTTCAGCTGGAACTCACAGCAGTTATTTTACCAGTGAATAAACACATGCATCATGAGTCAGTCACAACTTTACAGTTTACCGGCTTTATATGAAGGTGGAGAAACTGCCGCGGTGAATACAGTCTTTTTAACGCAACCGATCGGGACGGATTATTTTCAACGCAAACAGTTGATGATATTTGCAATGACGTTCCTCACGATCCGGCGCAAGGGAATGCAGTTGAAATTTGAGTATAAAAATTTATGTACCTGTATTTCTATTTTATTTTATTTTTTGTGGCCTATATTTAGTCGCGAACTTATTATTTATTTTAGTGTTCCTGAGGTTGTCATAAGGCGAATGTTCTTGAGCACCGTTCTGTGTTTTCTTCATTATTATTTTATCATATATAAATATATATGGAGGGGCTGTAGTAGTTTATTTTCATCTCATTACATTTTATTGTAAAATGTTTCATCAGAATAGTAGGTATCCTCAATTTTTAATTATAGATTAGATGCATCAATAATTAATAATTAATATTATGGCACAGTCCTGTTTTGATATTTCTATTCATCAAAAATCGTTGAATATTTTTTAATTTATAACAATCAAGAATCCTTTGCAAGTTTTAAATAATTTTATAAAATTCCATAATAAATTAATTTGAAATGTGAAGTTATTCAGCATTTTCTCTTAAAGGGGGTCACAAACATTTCTGAGCGGTTCGAAGATATTTGATACTTCACACTGTAACTTCATATATATATATATATATATATATATATATATATATATATATATATATATATATATATATATATATATATATATATAAAGATTCACAGAAATGTATGAACTAATCAAATTAATTTTAAATTATCCTTTCTCTTTAAATGGTTATACAATCTTTTCGTGATATCACTGAAAAAACGCATGTCGTGGACCTAAATACGGAGGTAGACGTTTTACCGCGGACTCAATCCAGTGATTGCCACATCATCAACGAAATAATGTAAGCTTTTTACTTTTTCTTATGTTTCCGGTAAGAGCTTTTTTCTTTTTCATGTGTTTCGATAAGAAGAAGACTCAATATATTTTCATAAATTTATTAAATGATAGAAATCATGTTTTAGAAAATAGTACAATATTTTATATCCATCTTAAATTAGCTACAGAATTAGTTGCCGTTACATTTTAAATAAGCTACAGAATACACAAACTAACATTATTGGGGACAACATTGATGCAATTATTCATTTTATATATACAAGCAAAACATCATACAACACATCGAGTGCACACAAACGGGAACCTTTTTTTTTTACCTGTCTGCATACCATTTGGTCATTCCGCTCAGTGTGACACGGGTCGAACAATTTTTAAAAATTTGTAAATTCCTTACCATGTGTCATGTGCATGAGAAATGAAAGGCAATACATACCATATACGTTACAAAATATCCTTGGAATCGATAGGAATTCCAGACAATTTTCTGGAATGTGTAGCTGTTCGAGAAATTTTACAATAATAACGTCATTCCATGAATGAGTCCCGAGTGAATTAAAATAGTACAGGCAGTCCCTATTTTTAAAGTAGATAGCAATCCAATGAATCCCTTCACCACCAATAACCGTTATTCACCGCATTCTCTCGTAGTTGGCAATTTCAATGTTTCATTCTTCGCAAACACACCGATAAATTTGGAGCACATGATTCGTTCACTATTCATTACTCTATGAAGTGTATTCGCGTCCATTTTAAGTCAGTGAGAACACCTCCAAATCTGTCAACTTCTATTAGGGCTTGTGACTTGAGGTATACTAGTACAGTAATAAGCGCGTCTTTCGGCTTGGCGAATTCCAATCTGACTGAGATGTTTCCACTCTGTTGTGGACTTAAGTGTGTATTTACACTAGCAGATAAGTCAGGTGTGATGTCAAATGGATAAATGTTAAATTGATCGATGAATTCCTTCTACGTTACCCCAATCCAGAGCTCATCACAACAACCGGCAATATGTGCCAGATTACTATATACTCTCGCGCAAAGCGGGAACACAGCGTCTGATGAATAATCCGTATCCATAGCCCCGCCCAATGCAACGCCATTGACGTATAGTTATATTTTTGAGGCCGAAATTCTCGAATTTAAAGGCATTCTTTTTATATTTTCCATTCATTGAAGCGTGTTCCTGCATTCCAATTAATATCCTTTTAGGTAGAACTCCCAGGGCCACGGTTTTTATCTGTTTCGAGGCCAACCCTGCTGGCACTGTGTATAGTTTGATCTGTACTCTGTTAATTGGGTATTTTACTGTGACATGTATTAAATTTTTCTCACTTTCTATTTGTTTAGGCGAACTTAATTTCACACGGCGTACGCGAAGGTATGTTTCCATAATATGAATCACAACGGGCTTCGCACCCTCTTCTTGATCAGCCCCCAGATTTAAACAAATTTCAGGATTCGTGCAGGTGAGTTTTATTTTCATATCCACCCCATTCACAAACAGCTTCTGGAATGTGAAGTCTGTATACAGGCGTCCAAAACACATATATATATATTTTTTTAGAATTTTTAAATTTGTCCTTTATACTACTTTCGTATAGGCTCGTAGGTGATAGTACCCCGTTCCTGCAGAGATGTTGACCTGATTTAAATATACATCACACTGGTTGAATATGGAGTGCAGAAAGTTTGTTTCAGGGTATACAGCATATTTGTCATCGCAGTCCGTTCCATCTGAATGGGTTATACGTAGTTTAGCATGCATACATGTGCACACAGCTTGGATCCAAAAAGTAAGGGCCTGAGCTGGGTATCACGAATTCTATAGGAGCACTCGGGGAACTAATTGTGTTTAACGGATTAATTGTAATAAAGTCACTGTGCTCAATAGAAACTTGAGATGGGGGCATGTCAAAGAGGGACATCTCCGATTTACAACATTGTGAACTACAAGGATGGATGAAGCGTGCCATGATGAGTCAGAAATAGTGCCACCTCTCTCGACAAGTAGTAAACAGCCTATGATTCATGAGAGCAATATCCTTAGCTATATCAGTCAAAAAAATGGTCAACCATAAGTTTCAGTCGCTTAGAACACTTCTTTTTTTGTCCTTTTACGTTTAACGCCACGTGCCGGTAACCCCTTCTTCCGGACAGCCCTCTTCTTCTTCCCACCACCACGCATTTTTCTCTTTGCATCTTTGATGATTTCGTCCCGTGTACGCTTTAAATGTTTTTTTAGAGCTTCTTTAGGTTTAGCCCAAGCCATTATGTCTTCTGCTGTGTTAAGACCTGATTGTAGCGCTTTCCTCCCGAGGTATCTGGCACCCCTTTTCAGCAAGGGGACAGCTGTAAGTAGTATGGTTGAAAAAATGGATCCAAGCTCCACTCCCACGCTGGTATCTCACACCTCGATAGGCTGTGAAAGGCTTTCTGTCCATTATAACTCAGTGCGTCGAAAGTGCAGCTTTACTGTTAAGTTCCCATCACCGAATGGGAAATTTTTTCCCTCAATCGTTCTTATATACAGTATATTGAGATATTGGTTATTAGATTAGCTGCGACATTCACATAATGGGGCTTGTCATATGCAATACTCAAGCTCTTCCTTCGATATTTGGGATGTGCGCAATGCGCAGCAGGCGTGCCTGGGTATCCCCAACAAACTGCTGCTCCACTATATTGCTGTAAATATAACACATGTCTGGGGGTGTATAGCCAGCACTCAATTTCTCCAATTTCTTCTGATACATTATGCTGGACAAGTCATGTTGTGCCTCGTGAAAGGTATCTCTTTGGAAGGCTGATCGATATCGCCCCTGTTATAATTTTGAACAGCCCTTTGTCTTTAATATTTCTATTAGCCTGAGATTTTAGGATCAGTGTATGTTCAGGGGTTTCTTTGTTTACAATTTCATATACTAAATTAGCCGTAAGATTTGAGCTTTTTAAACTAACGTTTAAGTCTTTCACAACATCCTCAGCTGCACCATAACGGCCCGGACCTAGTGCTACTACTGTACTGTAATACCGTTTATCCCGACTCCAGGCGATACGTATGGTTTTATCCCGAGTTGCCCCTGCCTTTTCACAAAAACGGGTTCTTTATAATCAATATTTAAAAAGAGGGTATCCAGCCGAATTTCGCATATCCCCACCTCATACGAATCACGACCCAATTCAATGGGCCCATGGAGTTCTGTTACAAAGTTGGCCAGGGTGTTGTTAGGATGTACAGGAAGGGACGAAGAGGACAGTAGTGTGACGTAGAAATGGTTAGGCGCCATGTTGCATACTATTTAAGCTTCATTATTGCATCAGCTTTTATATAGATGTTGAAGCTTTCTGGGTACCCTAGCCACTTCACCAGGTACATTTTTCTTTTTCCTAAGCCTTTGCTTCGTGAAATTTTTCCAACTTTAAACACGTTTTTTTCTAAATCAAATGTCACTTTCTGCAACTCCTCGCAGTAAAAGCCTCCTTCGATTTCTTCCTCATTCAAATCTTGAGACGTAATACAGCATTATCTCGCCTTTAGGTCTCATAGCCCTAACTTTAAAAATCTCACGTGTCCAACTTTCCTCAAAACCCTTCGTGAATTTATTTCCCGAACGCAACAACCTAATAAATCATTGACTTTGAAACGCGCAGTGTGGCGGTGTTCTACGAATATCTCTTCGCACATCACACTCTGTGGGCGTACCTCTTTCTAAAATCTCGTTAGGTGTTGTCCCAATCGTGCGATGGTGTGATCGGTTGTATGATGAGGCCAATGATTACAGAATGTCTATATATCTGTATGTGTTTTTATGTGTAAAATAGCGGTGCATGAGTTCCTTTATGGTACGTTGAACTCTTTCAGCTAAACAGGCCTTATGTATAGAATTGGTAGTGCAGCAGCTGATATTAAATTCTGTCAGCAGGTTCTGTAAAGCTCGGCCTATAAATTGTTTCCCCATATCCGTACAAAAATAGCCAGGAATCCTGTTTTCTTTCAACATCAACGTTTTGGTGGCTTTAGCAACTGTTTCAGTCGATTTATTTTTCAGAGGAATTAGCCACAGATATCTAGAGAATACATCTATTATGAATAGGATGTAGCGGTAGTCATCATTATACAATGAATATCTTTACAAGTCTGTTAAATCCGCTTGTCAAATAGAGTCAAACGAAACCGTTGTTGTCTTGGCTGTTTTAAATCTTTTTATCACAGGCTTATGAAGTGTATAAGCGTCTTGCCCCCGCACTTCTGTACAGTGTATCAACGCTTCCGTAGGAGGCTGGGCTAGAAATGTCATAATAACGTCTTCTTAAAATGTTAGCCATTTGCGTATTTTAGAGGCACGTGGATAGGGTCGACCGTTGTTGTTGTTTGGCCACTTCTTTCTCCTCTTCAGAGGTGCTACCGCTGGGGGTGATGGCGTTCTCAGTTGTGGCACATGCGAAGCATGTTCGAAGTCTTTTAACCTGTTCAGATTTCCTATTAATATTTCGGGGACATTTATTTCTTGTAGTCTTGCTTTAATATGCTTCCATCCTGATGGTGAGGGCCTATCACACTTTCTCACCATATCATGGACGATGTCTACGATATTCGATCCCTGTACCTTTGCTCTTTCCACAATGATCTCACCTGTATCGGTCCACTGTATGTTGGGATCCTCATTCAAGAGGTTAGAAAGACTTAAACCTTTATTCCTCAATGTATGTGGGAAGGTGCTTTTTAATACATGATCGATATGTTGTGGGGCCGACCCGTTATTCTTTGGTTGGTCAGCTCTATCGTCTGACCTAGGTCCTATGTCACCATGCTAATCGTTGCCCGTGCTGTGCCTAATAACCACGGGGATCTGTCGGATTCTTATAATTCTCATACTCGTGAAGAAATTTCTGCAGAGCTTCTTGGAATAAGATTCTCTTCTCATCAGGTGTTTTTTCACTGCTTAATATGGCTAACAATTCGCTCTCCATTCTTTTAAGCATGCTTTTACGGGGTTCTAGAACCGTGTCTGGAATCTTTGAACTTTCCAGTGAAGCATGCACCTCGTGTGGAATCATTACCACTTTCTTTATTATATTAATCCAAAACTGAAAATAAGATGGGGAGGAATGACCCGCCACTCTTTGTACAATAATTCGTTTTTTCTTCCCCACAGTATGACTTTTACGAGCGAGTGTACGTATTATGTTCTTGTAACGGCGTAGGCGAGCCTTCTGAGGGGGTTTCATTCATACATTGCAATTTATAACGTTAAGACAGATTTCACAGATGCATTTTAAAAGTCACAGTCGATATTTTTAACAAACATCTGTTGCATTGCCCGGGACAGTCGATGATAGATTTTTATTAATTCATGGTATTTCTTTAGCCTCTTTGTCATTCTGGAATGTACACCGTTTCAGGCTCGTTTGGAAATATATTCGTTCTTAGAAGCACCTTAAACGTGTTTCACGGATGAAGGTCACAAAGCAAATATCTGTAACGTTGACTTGTAGCTTCTTTATAAACTTCCAAAAACTCCTTACGCTGATTTGAGAACATTTGATTGGCTAATACCACAATTTGTGACACATCTCTACATTGCGTGAATAAGACTAGATATTGTGTATTCAACGACACATCGCGCATGTATCTATTTTTGAAAAATAGGTTCTGATTGATGAAGAACACGCTTATGTTAAGATGGTGGGAGAACACTGTAAATGTCTCGGCGAACGTTTTATCCATTTCTAACATGAGGTCGTCAATTACAATGACTTGTTAATTTCCCATTAACGAATTAACGTCATATACGCCTTTGTGGAACAAAATATCATCTTGGTACTCGTTGAATACTGACTGGTACGTCGACTAGCACCATATAACTTTATGCACAAAGTTTGAGAACATCTATCCCCTTATCTTTAATGATTTTAAGCATAAACACAATTTTACCACATCATGTAGAGCTAGATATAATACACGTAGACGGGCTCGTGAACCTGAATTTTTCTACAGATTCCATCTCTAACACGTCACACCCCTAAATGGGTCATTTACAAAATATAATAAAAATTTAAGTGGTGTTCCTTATATTCTACACTCTTGTTTTTCCTCTTCTTCCACAGAACCGTGAATGACGATGAGGTACAGCATCATGTCCCCATCATCGATATTACAGGCGACCACGATGACAGTGTAGTTGTTGTCACAGACTCCACCCCTATTGACGAGCCCACACCAGCGACACCTGTAGCACCAACCACCACGCGACAGTTCAAAGCGGAGGCATGATAAAGAACATTCCACGTCAGGTATAAAGCGTGCCAGGAGTACACCGGTTGTTAAACCACCAGTAATAGAGGCCCAACCCTCTACGTCTTACGACACAACCCCCACACTACTTCCTTCCTCAAATAAAAATGTACCCCCTTATTCTTTTTCAATTCCGGGTACATCCTCCACAACAGCAGCAGCAGCTTCTCGAGCTGTAGAGAAAAGTATAACATTCGAGTTGGTGCGCACCGCCACCCACACCCCAGCCCTGACTAGAAATCGGTATATAGTCAGGGTTGACCCTGGATCCATGTATAGTAATGGTGCTGAACACGGTCTTCGACGCTAGGTATTGTGGAGTTTGCCCTTCAGAACCGCGAAAAAGGTGAAGTCAGGACGCGGTTGTCCTTTGGTTTCGGGTCAAATGACGGGGACGTAGATGATTTTTGGTTAGTAATACCATTCAGACGCTTGGCAGCTATAGATATAGAGTATATATTAGGCAGTATAATGCAGACCTCTCAAAGTAGTACAGCCTTCAATATGGACAACTTCACGGTAGATATTGACCGTGTATTCCGTGTTGCGGGTCATAGTGCCACACCTTATACTCTTAACTTTAATTCTCAGGCTATTTGCAGATGGCATATAAACACCGATCGTGTTTGCGGCTTTATAGCATTAGTCTTAGCTCGTATGTTTACTCTGCTAAATACACGGCCCCAAAAATTTGGTTGGATACGGTTGTGCAGCGTGCTCGTAAACTACCTTCAGATTGCAAGCTTGAGTTTGATTGTAATATGGGTCCTGAAGAGTTGAGAAGGGTGGAGCAGGAAATGAATGTTCGTATAGTTGTATTTGTAATGGATGATAGTCGTATGACCGTGTATACTTTTAAAAGCAGTGTGAGAGATCGTACAAGACCCCCTACTTATTTTAGGGCTTTCAGGGACGACATATATCCCCATCCATAATATAAAGGACCTTTACGCGAGTCAACATTGCAAGGATTGCCACATGGTATGTGAGCAGTGTAAAAGCTCCAAATGTGAAAGTCGTGTAGTTGAAGCTGAGAAGAGGGATTGTAATGTGTGTAAACGTACATTTTTCAATAATATCTGTTTTGAGTTCCATAAGTCAGTTGGCACTTGTAGGAAAATGAGAATCTGTAAATGTGGTATGTTTCATATGATGGATAATTGGGGAAATTCACACATAAATGTGATGAAATTCATTGTTCTACATGCCATAACATGTATGTTATATGAAAGACGCTAAGCCTAAAAATAGACCTTGTATAACTGTGTACTACGATATAGAAACGTATACGGTTGCTGAAACCAAAGAGGTTATCTCACATCTACTTGTAAGCCAGACTGTCTGCGATGAGTGCATGGAAGTCGAGTGTGATGAGTGACACAAATGTGCTAAATGGACAAATGTTCTGAAAACGATTGCACACGACAGTACCGTGAAACTCTTTGTATCCTATATTGTAAAGTTATCGGACAAATTAAAAAAAATGACTGTATATTCTTGCCCATAACAGGGCAAAATTTGATACGCAGTTCCTTTATAAGGAGCTGCTTGAGCACGAGTCATCTGAGATATTTACAGGTGATCCCTTGAAAAGAGGAAACAAACTTATACAAATGCAAATAAGAGGTAATGTACAGTCTAAAAACACTTTATTATTCACACCATGTAAATTAGCCAACCTACCCAAGGTAATGGGCGTAGCCGCCGAAGTTTCAAAAGGGTATTTCCCTTACACCTTCCTCACTAGCGATACTTTAAATTACGTAGAACTACCTCCACCCAAACATTACTTTAACTATGAATGTATAAGTACAGATGAATGTGAAGATTTTGACCGTTACTCCAACAGTTTAAATGAATCTAATACTTACAATATAGCTGATGAATGTGAGCGTTATTGCGTGAATGATGTACGCGTGCTTAGAGTATATTTCCAGACCTTTAGAAGGATGTACATAGACCTTTTCAAATGCGATCCGTTGCAAGTCGCAACCACGCTCGCCTCATTGTGCTTTACGGTGTTCAAGAACAATTTCCTGCCTAAAGGCACCTTAGCAGTCATTCACAGAAACAATCCCCGCAGTTATGTGCACAAGGCTATTTACTGGCTCATACACATACAGCAGCAGCAGACAGGTGTATACATAAAGCATGTCCGTAACACGGGGGAAGTACCCATTAAGGTTAATTGTCGTGTCTTTTGGGTTGGTGGTCTAAGCAAAAACCGTGCCATTGGTGAGAAGACTGTGTGCTCTTTCAGCGGTTTTTGGTGACACGGATGCCCCCGTCCTGAATGTGGAATCGTAGGAGATATCCAAGGTAGATCTCCTGCCGACAGTCTTACATAGACCTGCACCCGCGATCAGCTTATAGGCACCCAGTTCACTCACAAGATCTTGTGGGAGCATGAGTATGATGCGCGGATGGAAACAGATGGACAGTACCGTGAAGAAATAAACAAGATCAAGCGTTCAATGGTGCTGGATCCTCTCAAATGCGGTGATTGCTTGTTCGGAGGACGTACAAATCCCTTCAAACTATACTTTCCGCGTACGGAGGGCGTGAAGCTCCATTACTACCACTTCTGTTCTTTATACCCCTACGTGATGAAGGACAATCCGTACCCCTTAGGTGCACCTGAAAAACTTGTAGGACCAGCCCTGCCCACCATCGAGGAGTTCTCAGCAAATTTGAACGGGTACTATTTTGAGCTTTTTTTTTTAGACGTGCTTCCCCCTCACGATTTATGGATGCCGATCTTACCCGTCGTTATAGACCACACGCTCATGTTTCCCCTGTGCGTGAAGTGCGCAGAGGCGAACAATGGGGCTTGTAATCACACAACCAACCAGCGTAAGATCAGAGGCGTATATACAAGCTCTGAGCTGTCCCTAGCCGTTCGCTATGGCTACAGAATATTGAAGATATATGAGGTGTGGAGGTTTCAGAAGCTATCCAACCTTTTCACGCCATATATAAACACTTTTTTGAAGGATAAGGTAGAAGCATCAGGGTATCCGCGAGGAGTTGATACCGAAGATGAAAAATCGGCTTATATTCAACGTTACCGTGACCGTGAAGGGATACAACTTCACCGTTCCCAAATTGTAAAGGACCCAGGCAAGCGCTTTAGTGCAAAGTTGTGTCTAAATAGTCTTTGGGCAAAATTTGCACAGAATACAGGCAAGGGGAACGTTCACCTAGCTCAAAGTTATAACGAGGTGTGGGATTATGCCAACACTCCCAATAAAGTCATGGAGATTGTGAATGTAGGTAATACGTACATAATAAAGTACAACATTACCGATTTGGCCACAGACACATCGCGTGTTACAAACACACTTGTAGCCAGCTTCACAACTGCATACGCGCGCATCAAACTTTGGGGTGTATTGCATTCTCTTGGGCGGAGGGTTCTGTACGCCGACACAGATAGTATGATATTCACATGGAGGGAGGGTGAGTACATGCGCCTATTGGTAAATTTCTCGGAGAGTTGACTGATGAGATCAAGGATGAGTATGGAGACATCGCATACGCCGATTCTTTTGCCTCAGCAGGTTCAAAAACTTATGGGGTACGGGTGAGGGTGGGGGAGGATATGAAATATATCGTGAAGGCTAAGGGTATCACGCTTAACCAGGCGAACCGACGGGTCGTTAACTCTGACTCGTTGAAGGATCTAGTGTGCTTGGGAGATGAAGGCGATCAACTGCCCCAACTGACTGTAGGGACCCACAATTTTCGGGCGCAGAAGCTGGGGTGCATGAAGGAACTTAGGGGTACGAAGGTATGCCGTAACACCTATAGGAAACGTTACCAGGTGCCTGGTACCTATGATACCGTACCCTTTGGATACTATAATCCTTGATTGTTATATATATATATATATATTATATATATATATATGTGTGTGTGTGTGTGTGCGTGTGTCTATTTACTTGTTAACGATATGTTTATTTTGTTTATATCATGTATTTTTGTGTGTGTATATATATATATATATATATATATATATATATATATGTAGAAAAGTGTTTCTACGAGAAAATAAATTTGTGTTAAAATTTAAAGATATTCTGTTTGTATAAATTAAATATTAATCCTTTAAAAGATATTATTTTGTTCATATAAATTAAAACAGGACTCCGTTAAATTTCTTAATATTTGTATAAATTGCCTCAAGCGCAGATTCTCTGCACCTTTTCGATAAGCCTAACGAAAACAGTGTGCCACGTCTAATCTTAAACAGAGATTTCCAAATTGTAAATGTTCTTTTCAATTATTATAAATCACATAAAAGAGTTAAGTGTAAAACTACAATTGTATAAATTCTTTTGCTAATATCCAATTATACCAATTCTCTTGTTAATATCATTATTAGAGTAAGATTTTGCAAGTTTAATAGTCTTCTGTAACACGTGGCAACCATGGGTGTTTCTCCAGGACAAAAGGGAGCCCCTTGAGGAAGGCAACATGATTTGTCAGTCTAACGCTCGCCTCAGCTTCCGACAGAGGGAGTAGAGTGTTCCGCCCGTGGGCCAGCCGGGTTTGGCTGGACCCCTCAGCTTATTTTGATGTAAGCATGTGCCCGTTAATAACTTCTCTAAACCAAGTGTTGTGTTAAGGGTGTTTATAAGTGATTTCGACCTTGTAAAAATAAAGGACTGAGCAAAGGAAAACTCGTCATTTTATATCCTTCCAACGGAGAACAGCATTCCCTTCTTCAACGGACTGAGAGAGAGAGCGGACGCCATCAACCGAGGGTATAAATTGTTGTCTTCGTAATTCGCAGTCAGATAAAGTAAAGTTGCAAAGAAGAACCGTGGATGTCAGTCAGACTAATTAAACGGTATAAACTTCCTTGTGGGTGCGAGGAAGTGACATACTGAGACTACCTTTAACGAATAACATCATATCCGACATTGGCTACCCATACCAGGATTCGAACCTGGGAGGGGATGAGAAACGTTCCTTCAAGACGAGGAGCCAGGATTTGAAAACCTTTGTTCAGTCAAACCCCGCTACAAGGACGTCAACGCATCCGAAACGGAGGTCGGATTTCAGCGGGAATCAAGCACTTGTTTAGAGAGAAGATCGTAACAGATATTATTATATGGGCACGCGGAGAGGAATTTTACGAATTTAATTTCTCTTGGAACGTCTATGCGACGCATAGCATTGGCGTCAATTTCTACAACGAAGAGTAGAAAAAATTTCGAAAAATTGAGGAGATTTTCAAAGGCTTTGATTGTCAACGAAAAACGGACGAACCGCATTGGAATTGATTATGAAAATTGGACGTCTATGCGACGCATAGCATTGGCGTAAATTTCTACAACGAAGAGTGGAGGACTCAGAAACGAAGACAGAAGTTAGGCGTGTTCGAATCGGTGTGCGCATCTTCTTCGGAAAAACTGCTTCGCCTTCGTGGATCGCAGAGTCGAACGCATTTGACTCTAAAGAAAAACGAAAGAAAACGGAACCAAACGTTCTTCAAAACTCTGCCCAACGGAATAGTCGGCATTGAAGAGGAAAGAAAAACGAAAAGCTTACAAGACGGAATAAAAAGAAAACTGGAGTAAAAGTGCGTTTGGCAAGTAAGAGTAACATTAGTATGAATAAAAGGCAATAAATAAATAAATACGGTGAAAAAAAAGTGTTTAACGCATTGGTTTGAAAAAAAAAAGGGGAATTTTTTTTTAATATTATTCTCTCTTGGGCTGAAGATTTATTTTTCCATTATTATTCTTCTTTTGTTGATAGAAGATTTGTTTTTTTTTTTGGTGCATGCAGTGTTTTACGTATATCGATAAATTACAGTATATATCTATTGTTCGTAAACAATTTAATTTTCATTGGAGTTAAAAACGATTTTTTTTTTGTTTGTCGGTGTTTACAATCAATTGGATTAAATTTTTCTTTCTTTTTTGGGTTGTGGTAAGAGGGAAAAATTGACAGGTTTGTTTTTTTTGCATGCAGAAATTGGGTATTTAAATATATAAGGATTTATATATTTTATTGTTTGTAACGAAACGATTTCTGCAAAGTATACGGTAAATTTATGGAATTTGAAAAAAATTTAGTGAATATTTAAATTTTTTTAAATTTAAATTGTCCCACATTGGGTTAACAGAAAACGGAATTTTCGAGTTGTTTCATTTTAGTGACTGAAATTTATTGTACCAAATTTGTGTATATATAGTTCGTGCGTGTGTTTGTGTGTTTGGCTCGTTTCACGCGCGCGCGGATTGGCGCGTTTCGGCGCATTTAGATTTAGTAAAAAGATTTTCTTTCTTTTTTCTCTTGCTCTTTCACGTCGATGCGCGGACTTTTCTATTGTTTTTTTAAGTGGAATTTTGCGTTGGAGCGCAAATAGTTGTTTTTTTGTGCTTTTTTTGTTTAAATTAAAATGGATTCGTACATTTCGAAAAAATGTATAGAAATCGACGGGCAAGTTTTGCATCTTCGTTGGAATGATTTTATTGTTTGTTTAAACAAAAAATAGCTAATCTCAAGCTTAAGTTTTTTCCGCTTAAATTCTGTTGTATATACGATATTAAATTAGGGATAAGTTTTTTTTGTTTCGCTTCGCCTTCCTCGTTTGGAAGTCCATTTTTTCTTTCGTTGTTTTCGAAGAAAAGTGGATAGATGTGATTATCGAACGAGTAATACCCCTAAAGTTCCAATTTTTACGTGGACGAATGGGCAACATGGTACCCCCATACGTGGACGAATGGTTGGACGCATTAGAGGGATATTATGTTCATTATAACGTTTTGCGGTGATATCGCAAAGATTCACTTCTTAGACGATGAAGACGGAAGCGCCCTATGAAGTGATTGTCCCAGAAATCACGAGGGAAGTTCTCGATGAGGGACATTTTCCGGGGGAAAAGGTCTGTGACGAGATCGTCACAGATGAAGGACATAATGCAAGCTCGGCTTATGACCTTGACGAATTCGGAAGAAAATTGCCACACTTTTTCGTCCTACCAAAGAGAGTTTTGCATCTCTGCATCGCTCTACGGGACAACTTTCATTCGATTCTGTTCTTTCTAATCAGAAGGTTCGGAAATCGAAACTGGAGCCATCTGCCACTTTGATTTCGCTCCAAAAAGACCGAATACACGAAACGAATAACAGTAATCATAACGTCGGTTTATCCCATTTACAAATTGTTTTTTACCGTATTTCCAGTTCAAGTGCTACCACACGTACCCCCTATACCCGTTTAGGCTATACCCGTGCATTCATGCACTACATACTAAATTATTGAAAGACGCTCGAGACGTGGTAAGATTGATGTCGGAGGCAATTAGCCACCAACGCGTACATCCAGAAACTTGAGCAATGTCCACACGTAACCTTTGAAATTTCATACTTTCCAAGTTAGAGTTTAGTCAATTCCAAAGTATAAAAAAAAAAAAAAAAGGGTTCTCAAAACGACAATATAACCTTGCAGAATTCGTATCAGTTTCACCTAAGTACTTTGTCCAATAGTTCATTGAATTTCATTTCTCTAAAATTTTGTTCTTAAAGTTTGATAAAAATGGCGTATGATTTTAAAAGTGTATGCACACGGTGAACTTAAACCAGTGTTAAAAAAAAAAAAAAAAAAAAAAAAAAAAGTGGACCTAAATAAACCAGACTCCAAGTGTTCAAGGACACAGAAGTGACAGTTAATTATAAGTGTTCATTAGTGCATAAGTATTAATTTTAATGTAAAATTTAATTGGTAAGTAGAGTGGATTAACTACTACGTAAATGTATTTTGTTTAACTATTTCTTTTGTCTTTATGTAACATTACATCCAACTACTTCTTCAATAATATCTTTGTCTTTATAAAACCCTACATCCAACTACTTTTGTTTGAGAGGATTTTTGAAAACGAACCCCCGAGTACCAACTCTGGGAGGGGAGCCATGTAGAAAAGTGTTTCTACGAGAAAATAAATTTGTGTTAAAATTTAAAGATATTCTGTTTGTATAAATTAAAATATTAATCCTTTAAAAGATATTATTTTGTTCATATAAATTAAAACAGGACTCCGTTAAATTTCTTAATATTTGTATAAATTGCCTCAAGCGCAGATTCTCTGCACCTTTTCGATAAGCCTAACGAAAACAGTGTGCCACGTCTAATCTTAAACAGAGATTTCCAAATTGTAAATGTTCTTTTCAATTATTATAAATCACATAAAAGAGTTAAGTGTAAAACTACAATTGTATAAATTCTTTTGCTAATATCCAATTATACCAATTCTCTTGTTAATATCATTATTAGAGTAAGATTTTGCAAGTTTAATAGTCTTCTGTAACACGTGGCAACCATGGGTGTTTCTCCAGGACAAAAGGGAGCCCCTTGAGGAAGGCAACATGATTTGTCAGTCTAACGCTCGCCTCAGCTTCCGACAGAGGGAGTAGAGTGTTCCGCCCGTGGGCCAGCCGGGTTTGGCTGGACCCCTCAGCTTATTTTGATGTAAGCATGTGCCCGTTAATAACTTCTCTAAACCAAGTGTTGTGTTAAGGGTGTTTATAAGTGATTTCGACCTTGTAAAAATAAAGGACTGAGCAAAGGAAAACTCGTCATTTTATATCCTTCCAACGGAGAACAGCATTCCCTTCTCTCAACGGACTGAGAGAGAGCGGACGCCATCAACCGAGGGTATAAATTGTTGTCTTCGTAATTCGCAGTCAGATAAAGTAAAGTTGCAAAGAAGAACCGTGGATGTCAGTCAGACTAATTAAACGGTATAAACTTCCTTGTTGGTGCGAGGAAGCGACATACTGAGAATACATAAAATCGGGGGAGATGATGTAACGAAACATAATATCATCATCATCCTACATATATATATATATATATATATATATATATATATATATATATATATATCAAAGCTATTGACTTCTCCTTAGGGAAACGGAGCTTAAAGATGAAAAGAAGAACCAACACAAGAGCAAACATTTTCGTTTATTTTTGTACTTCAGGCGTTTCGACAAATCTTTTGTCATCATCAGTGAATTACAAATCCAAATCTTAAAACCTTAAAACATAAATAAGAATAATTAAAATTACATCACAAAAGAAAATTAAAATCATTAAAATTACATCAGTACAAAATAAAATTAAAATCATTAAAATTAAATTAAATTAAAATTACCTCAACTGGTAAATACACAATGATTACGTGAACCTCCATATTTGCAGATACTGAGAGAAAACTGTATGGTCAGTTAATTGGAAGATATGATATATCTATGAATGTAGGTTGGTTGGTTAGTTAGAAGAGCTGTAATTTGTAAGATGAACTATTGTTGTTAATGGAGGATTTGTTTCTATAGATGTACAAAGATTCTAAAATTCGGAGTTCTGTAAGGTTATTGGATCTTGTTAGAATTTCGAACTGAGTTTTGCGAAGAATATGGTTGTTTTCATTACTATTGTTTGTAATTGCGGATTGTGGTGGGCTACTGAGGGGACGGTTGGTATGGTCTGATAAGCCCAAATGTTGAGAAAGGCGTACCTCCAGTTGGAATTGAGTACTGCCGATATACGCAACCTTACAGCTGTCGCACGTGTAATTAGAAACAACATTAGGACATACAATTTCGGGGAATTTGTCTTTGAACTTTAAAAAATTTGATAATTTAAGTGGGTTGACGAGGGCGAATCTAAAATTTATTTGGGGATAACTACTGTAGACTTAAGTAGTTTGGATACTTCACTTCGAATACGTAATGATAAATAACCATAAAAAGGTAATTTAATATATATCTGGTTTATTTTTGTACCGTGGTTATGGGGAGTTTAGTATTAAAAGTGTTATTTAAAAATTTCTTTAATTGGTTGTCAAAAAGATTAGAAGGGTAGTAATTACATTGGTCTACAGCCAAAATGCTTCGGAAATAAAAGTAGTCAATCTTTACTAATTTTGGGTCACTGAATACGAAAATGATGCCTAAAATTGCCAATTGGCTCTATTTATAAAGATATCAGGCAACCCTGCACCCTACTAACTGGACTGCATCTGTCGCGTAATATGTAGACGCCTGTGACACATCGACGCATTGACTCTACTGCGCATGCGCGTAGTTATATTTTTTTATTTTAATAAATTAATGTAAATATATACATATATATATATATATATATATATACAATAAAATGTAATTTTAAATTTATCTATTACATTATGTATTTGTAAATTATTTATTAAAAAATACCTTCGATCATTTTAACATATTGCTTCCCATAATGTTTTTGATATTAATATAAATGGAATACTAACCTAACTTAACCTTACCTAATTTAAAATTATTAAAATGCAATGTAATTACATTAATTTATTAAAATAAAAAAATATAACTACGCGCATGCGCAGTAGAGTCAAGGCGTCGATGTGTCACAGGTGTCTACATATTACGCCACAGCATCAGTTCGATCGCGAAAGTCATACAGTGCACCCTTGTCAAACTCTTTTTAGTGTTTGCTTTTGAAACTGAATTTTTTTCAGCCTAATTTGAACAAAGATGTCTCGTAATTGCGTGAACAGTGTAGATAACTTCTGTTATGTTTGTGGAGAATTTACTTTTGCATCACAAAAGCGTGCTATAACCGCCGTGATTATGAAAGCCTATCACCTTTATTTTGGCTGTAAGATTGGAGATCAGGGCAAGAGCACATATGCTGCAATACGTGTGCAACAAACCTTCGCCAGTGGTTGAATCGGAAAAGGAAATCTATGCCTTTTGCAGTGCCAATGGTGTGGAGGGAACCAACAGATCATGTCAGCAATTGTTACTTCTGCATGGTGCCTCCAGTCAAGAAAGGTATTTGCAAGAAGAAAAAGTGGATTTTACAATATCCGAATATACCCTCTGCTATACGTCCGGTACCTCACGGCGAAGGACTACCCGTTCCTGAGCCCCCACACTCATTCTCCCTGGAGTCAGAGGACGAGGAGAATGAAGGAACCTGCGAAACTTGTTAGCCTTCAACTTCACAAGACCCTGAATTTGTTTATAATTTGACATCTTCTAAACCGCACATGATAACTCAAAATGAATTAAACGACCTTATCAGAGATTTAGAACTGCCAAAGAGTAAGGCAGAGCTGTTGGGCTCCAGATTGCAGCAGTGGAATCTCCTCGCTGAAAATGTTAGAGTATGTAAGTTTCGTGACCGTCAAAAAGATTTTGTCCCATTCTTTATCATGGAAGGTGACCTTGTAGCTTGCAACGACATCAATGGTCTGATGGCAGCTCTCAACATTATTCACAATCCTGATGAGTGGAGACTGTTCATTGATTCATCGAAGTTGAGTCTAAAAGCTGTTTTGTTGCATGTTGGCAACGTATTGCCATCAATTCCAGTTGGTCATGCAGTTCACATGAAGGAAACATATGACAAGATGAAATTGCAACTTTTTGAACTGCGTAAACTATGACAAACATCAGTGACAGGTTTGTGGTGACTTGAAAGTTGTTGCTATCGTGCTTGGACTGCAGCCGGGCTACACTAACTATTGCTGTTTTCTGTGTGAATGGGATAGTCGGGCTAGGAATTTTCATTCCATCAAGAAGGATTGGCCAATCACATTAACTATGATATCTTCGTAACATGATACAGTTTTGCCGGCATTTTTTCTAATTCTGCGAGGCTCAGGCTAACTCTGCGAGGCTAGGCTAACTCTGCGAGGCTGATGATACTGTTTGCCGGCATTTTCATTAGCATCTCTTTATATGGTCGAATTCGACTGGACTGACGTACGTAACTCATTTTATGGACTGATGGACGTAACTTGGACTGATGTACGAGACTTATAATCAATTGTGTTCTTGACGGATATGAGTCATAGAGCTTCGAGAGAGAGAGAGAATTCTGTCTGGAGAGCATCCGGTTGACTTATTATCAGTAGTCTTATGAGGAGTCTCTGTAAGTGTCGCTACGGTGCATTTGTGCCCCCTCCCGTATTTGCACAGGGTAATACTAACCCTGTGCAAAAAGTTTGCAGCAACAGTGTGATCCGCAAACGAAATATGAAACAAGAAATCTAAAACCGTAGAATAAAGCGAGCAATGACACCCGCTCATAGCGAGAACTATTTTATGATACCCAGGGGTATGACCCATCACTGATGGGTAACGGAGAAGTAAAAAATAATGAAAATGATAATAAATAAATAAATATAAATTAAATAAATAATAAATCACTGATTAGTAAAAAAACAAAGATAATAGCACTGACCTAACGGAACTGAGGAGATTTGAATGACCAACTATTGTAGACAATCCTGATTCGCTTAGCTGTTCATTGATTCATCGAAGTTGAGTCTAAAAGCTGTTTTGTTGCATGTTGGCAACGTATTGCCATCAATTCCAGTTGGTCATGCAGTTCACATGAAGGAAACATATGACAAGATGAAATTGTATCTTTTTGAACTGCGTAAACTATGACAAACATCAGTGGCAGGTTTGTGGTGACTTGAAAGTTGTTGCTATCGTGCTTGGACTGCAGCCGGGCTACACTAAGTATTGCTGTTTTCTGTGTGAATGGGATAGTCGGGCTAGGACTTCTCATTACATCAAGAACGATTGGCCACTCCGACACTCATTGGAACCTGGAACAAAAAATGTTCAGTATCCTCCACTTGTAGAATCGAGCAAGATTTTGTTACCACCCTTACACATCAAACTGGGCGTCATGAAAAATTTTGTTAAGACTATGGATAAAACGGGGGCAGCTTTTAAGTACCTCGGTGGTAAATTCCCAAAGCTCAATGAAGCAAAAATCAAGGAGGGTGTATTTGTTGGTCCACAGATCCGCGAGCTTCTTAGAGATGAGGAGTTCGACCGTATCCTAGGTGGTGAGAAGATAGCGTGGAATGCTTTCCGGTTAGTAGCAACCAATTTTCTCTGAAATACCAAAGCTGACAATTACAGGGAGCTGGTGGAAAACCTGCTGTTGTCCTATCAAAAAATGGGCTGCAATATGTCTTTAAAGATACATTTCCTCCATTCGCACCTGGAATTTTTTCCGGCCAACTGCGGAGCAGTCAGCGATGAACATGGTGAACGTTTCCAGCAGGATATCTCAGCGATGGAGAAACGCTACCAGGGGAAATGGAGTCCATCATTGTTAGCAGACTACTGCTGGACAATAACAAGAGATGCTCCAGAAGTTGAATACAAGAGACAAGCAAAGAAGCGACGGGTTGAATCAATATAAGTGACTGCATTATACAGGTATGTTACTAATATATGGTATACATATACGCAAAATGTGTAACTTAAACTTTCTTGGAAACTGTAGCCAATCGACTGTTTTTATGGTCATATTCGTTTTCAGCACCCCAAAATCCATAATAGGAAACACATTTTATCTCCGAAGCACAAACCTTTTCAAAATTTGTAGACCAGTGTTATTAGTAAAGTACTGTCTTAAAAATTTTAATTCTTCATTTAATGAAAACTAATCTGAACAAATTCGGTAACTTCTTGTTAATAATGTTAGTATAGCGCTAATCTTATATTTATAAAACATACAACTTAAATAATTGGTTCCCAAACCAGTAAAAGTTTTTCTAAATAGTGAGGTCTGGAACTTGTTATTAGCCTTTTTAACTAGAACATCCAGGAAAGGTAAACTATTGTTTCGTTTTCACATGTGTACTTAATATTAATATGTTGTTTGTTTAGATAATAAAGAAAAAGTTTTACGTATGAAGGATGTTTAAATATTAAGAATGTGTCATCCACGTATCTTCTGTAATATACGGGTTTAAAACTATTGGGACAACTTTTCAACCAAGTTTCTTCGTAATGGCAAAGAAATGCATTTGCTAGTGTTGGGCTCAACGGGGAACCCATAGCTACCCCATCAATTTAGCTGTAAAAGTTACTATTAAATAAGAAAAGATTATCAAAACACGCTATTTCGAGGAGATTTTTAAACTGAGTTTGAGTGAGGCCATTAATAAGAGTATTACTAGTAGTGAATAACTTATTTAGTATGATATCTAATGTTTCTTTTAACGGGACATTAGTAAATAATGATGAGACACCAAAACTGGCCATAGTAAGGGAATCGGCATGATTGATCTCTTTTATATCTTTAGCAAAATCAAACGAGTTGTTAATGGAATAATCATTATAGGTAAGTTTTGAAAGCAAGGGAACGAAGAATTTGGCTAAGTTATAATCGAATGTGCCACAGGCTGAAACAATAGGTCTTAGTGGGAAATTTGGCTTATGAACTTTGGGTAAACCGTATAGAATTCCTGGATTAGAACCAAAAGCAAACAAAAAATTGTATGTATTGTCATCAATAATATTACTATATTTTAATTTACGCAAAAACCTATTAAGTTTATCTTCGAGTTTTAGTAATTTAGACAGAACATTCTCTTTTACTCTTTTAAATTTAGACGTATCCGACAAAAGTGTCTCCATTCTATTGATGTAAACTGTTGAATCAAGTAACACTACTCCTTTACCCTTATCCGGTTCTGTAATGATGACAGCGTTATCCTTATTCAAATTATTAAGAATTTTAAAATCTTGCTTATTAAAAAGGGGGGAAAACACTTTATGAGGTTTAAAATTATAGAAATTCTTAGAGATACTCATCATTTGTTTTACTAAGTTATGAAACGAGAAATTTGGTCGGATCTCATAATTCTTTATATTAATGAGAAGATTTTAAAAACAAGAGAAAAATGTATAAAAATTTAGTTTATAATGAGGGAGATCAAAATTTAAGCCTAACGACAATATTTCTCTCTCTCTAACACTTAAAACTCTATTAGAAAAGTTAAAAATAAAATTATCTGGATTATTAAAAAACGACAGTAATTCCCAATTTTTCTAATTTGGCATCATGTATAATTATACCCTTTTATGTCCATTGATAATTTTATCACAGCAAGTTTGAAATTTAGTAACTAAACACTGATAACACCGGTCTGCATGAAAATCGATTTCTTTATTTTGAGTTGTGATTCTGAAGCAGTTCGCTGCGCTTAATTAAAAAATGCTACCAGTTTTTTTCTATCACCCACAGTTTTAAAGTTATTAGCAGAACAATTTTGGGGCGTTTTGTAATTTTTTACCTGTTTTATCTTTAATTAATTTCGTTTTTTCATATTTTTCAAATAGATAATTCTAACATTACGTCTTTAAAATTTTAATAATGGCTTCTAGAGGATGTACCCATAGTCCAGACATATTTTGTTATATTTGTGGTCGGTATGTTATTGTAAAACAAAGGACAAATGTAACGACCTTCATTAAGAGAGCTTATCATGCTTATTTTGGAATTAAATTAGGAGATCAAGACAAAAGTTGGGCTCCACACAAGGTTTGTCTTACGTGTGTTACGGCACTAAGGAATTGGAGCAAAGGTAAAAAGAAAAGTTTGTGATTTGGGATCGTTATGGTATGGCGCGAGCCTAGAAACCATACCGACGACTGCTACTTCTGTTCTTGCAATGTTAAAGGTTATAATGCAAAGAATAAAGAGAGCCTTCAATACCCAAGTCTTCCATCTGCAATAAGGCCGGTACCCCATGGTCCAGAAGTTCCTATTCCCCGCCCACCCGAGAGTCTGGATCAATACAGTTCAGATTCTGATTCAGCTCCAAATCCAGACAATGATGATGTTTATGAACAGCCAACAGCTGACCGAGATCCTAAACCATTAACCCAAGCCGAACTAAATGACTTAGTCAGGGATTTGAATCTGCCTAAGGACTCTGCAGAACTTTTGGAGTCTAGATTGCAGGAGAACAATTTATTGGCATCCAACACATACTTCGCTTGGTATAGAAATCGTGAGAAAGACTTCGTGCCTTTTTTCGAAGAAGATGGTCCCTTGGTATTTTGAAGGACATCACAGGATTAGTGTGCAAGCTAGGCATCGAATACCAAACCAGTGACTGGAGGTTGTTTTTAGATTCCTCTAAAACCAGTCTAAAAGGAGTGTTACTACACAACGGTAACAAATATGCATCAATCCCAGTGGCCCATTCTACTCATTTAAAAGAGACCTATGATAACATGAAACTGCTTCTGGAAAAAATTCAGTATCAAAATCACAGATAGATATTGTGTGGGGATCTCAAAGTCCTTTGCATGTTACTTGGGCAGCAATCAGGATACACTAAGATGCCATGTTTCATCTGCGAATGGGATAGTCGAGCACGTGACCAGTACTGAAAGAGGAAAACTTGGCCTCCTAGAGAGAATCTTACCCCAGGATCAAAGAACATTTTACATGAACATCTAGTTGAACCAAATAAAATCCTCCTACCACCCTTGCACATTAAGTTAGGCTTGATGAAGCAGTATGTCAAAGCATTGAATAGAGAAGGTGAGTGTTTCAAGTACATTTGTTCAAAATATCCAAAGATTAGCTACGAGAAAATAAAGGAAGGTGTTTTTATAGGTCCTCAGATTAGAAAGTTATTGACAGACGATCATTTCCTGAACACAATGACCAATAAAGAAAAAGAAGCATGGCTTGGTTTCAAAGATGTTGTTGAAAACTTCTTGGGAAACTACAAAAGCCAAAATTATGAAAGACTGGTGGAAAATATGCTTAAAAAGTTTTGCGACTTAGGCTGCAACATGAGCCTGAAAGTTCACTTCTTATTTTCGCATCTTGACAGTTTTCCCGAAAATCTCGGAGATGTCAGTGAGGAGCAAGGGGAACGATTTCACCAGGACATCAAAACCATGGAAAGAAGATATCAAGGAAGATGGCATACAAATATGATGGCGGATTACTGCTGGTGTCTGCAACGAGATCAGCCTAACGCACAGCTTAAGAAAACATCAAAGAAGCACCGGTTTAGTCGTCATTAGTCAGATCTACCTTCGTAGTCTTAAGTCTTTGGAATAAGTCCTGAAATGTTTGCAAGTAAAGAAGGTAAATATATTTTGTTTCTTTCAGTTATTTTTTTATTCTTTCATAAACAAGCAATATGCTTATCCAAGAGCTAGGAGCTATTTAATTCTGCTTTAATTAGGTTTTACTCTATCACCTAAAGATTTCGTGCTACAAGGGGTGTTGTAATACCTCATCTGTCCCCAAATGTTAACCACCCATTGATGGGAGGGGAGAGAGTATTTTGCTGGGAACAGGACTGGTTGTTATATATATTTACCCTACATTATTATGTAAGCGTTACTGTAGTCTATAACAACAAAATTTATGGTTTAGCATGTGCAATCCAATGTTGGTCTCGATAAGATAGTTCACATTTGGGGATAAATGGGGGATTTATAACACACCCTGTAGTAAGAAAACCATACCTGATAGGAAAAAACTAACTATATTTTTGAGATCAGCGCACTCAAATTATATAGAATCACCAACTAGTTTGTAAAAATCGATCGACAAGTTTTCAAATGTGTACTGGTGTAATCAATATAAGATGCCCTACATTTTTGACCAAAAAGAGAATTCTTATTTCAGCTTGAGAAAACTCACTGTTTTAGTTTAGTTTTCGATTGAAGTTCCAAATTTAAAAATTTATGTTGCCATGATTTACATAGTTTGGAATTATGGAGGCGTTTATTATAGGGTTTAAATCTAAGAAACTTAACAACAATGGTTCATCTTACAAATTACAGCTCTTCTAACTAACCAACCAACCTACTTTCATAGATATATCATACTTTCCAATTAAATGACCATACAGTTTTTTCTCAGTATCTGCCGAATATGGAGGTTGACGTAATCATTGTGTATTTACCAGTTGAGGTAATTTTAGTTTAATTTAATTTTAATGATTTTAATTTTCTTTTGTATTGATGTAATTTTAATTATTCTTATTTTTGTTTTAAGGTTTTAAGATTTATAATTCAATGATGATGACAAAAGATTTGTCGAAACGTCTGAAGTGCAAAAAATAAACAAAAATGTTTGTTGTTGTGTTGGTCCTTCTTTTCATTTATATATATATATATATACCTTGAATAATTCGATGATATGTTTATTAAATAAATCGTGTTTCAATTTGCGTTTCATTTTCTCCTTTGTGTGTGTGCGCGCGCGCGCGCGTATGTACAGGAAAAGTCCTAAGCTCCGCCCCATGTGTGATCGACCAATGGTCACGTGACTTCTGCTACTACCTAGGCATGTCTCTACTCCTGCGTGCTCAGTTGACCGCTGCAAGCCCTGGATCTCAGACGTGTATTTGACGAAATCTCACGTAGACGAAAAATAGTGGTGGCTACCTTTAATATTGTGTGCTCGAATTTTATGAAGTGGTATTTGATAAAGTGTGAAGATGTGGTGGATACTGAAAGACTCCCTATCCCTCCCTCTTTTGATACTTTTAAGGCTACATTGAACCGTGCGACGCTTGAGGAACAAGAGGTTTCAAATACTCTACGGCTATTCTGGCGAGAGCACTGAAGGATTTCGTGATGCAAACGATGTATTGAACTATGTTGTAGGACTAAACTTTATAAAAGCTTACATATACTAAGGTGGAGTGAAAAGCTTGACCTTCGTCAGAATGAACAATTCGGGCGGAAGCTAACCAAAGGTATACCGTGAAGTGGAAGAAACAACACGTGCAGAAGAGAAGCAACGGTTATGGTTAGTGAGTCTTGTTGATGAGTGGTATGACAAGTGGTATTATGTCATGTTGCATCATACCGAGTACTCGTACCCTGCGGATGAGAATGTAAATCTTGTCATAATGGAGAATCTGAAGTAATTTTACCACTACATTAATATATATTATGACGAGGTTTGCAGTGAGGTTGTGGTTAAAGGCTTACGTGAGTTTTTAATAGAATTTAGAGACGAGTATCGCTGCTAAGCAAACAGGAAAAATATGGGCCGGAGTGTGAATAAAATGTGTTTAGTTCGAAAAACTCCCCCTGAACAAAAATGTCTGCTGTGCATTCTGGGGAGTGGGAGTAATAAAACATTAAAGCCGATATTACTTCATGTGTCGCAGATGGAAAAATTCTCTAAACGATTGCCCAGTATAATGGGGTACAGGTATTCACATGATTCTTTCACGTTGGAACAACACCGTACACGATTCATTAACTTATGGTGTGACTCACTCCTCCACACTTTCCGTCGAGCCGATCCGCGCACCGGCTGCTCATAGTCATCTCAGAGCTTGAACTGACTGGACGTACACTCCTCACAATAGAATACGATGGAGTTTCCTTTGAATAGAATTCTCAATGCCGTATACGATGTGTCCGTGACGAAGTCATCGCGTGTGTTCCGGCGTAAAAACGGTGCCGTTAACTATGTACTTGAAACGACTTGTAGACAAACAGACTCTGGTAAACGGAATGTTATTTATTTAAGTGTTGAGATGAGTAGAGTCTTCGTGGTAGTTGAGAAGTGGAGCGAGGATCGTTATAAAATACCTGCAGGTGTAGGTACAAGAAGAGAACAAATTAGTGATACCCACTCATATGCCATTGTTTGTACGTTGTGTATAAATAGCGAGCAGCCATGCATTGATATACGGCTGATGTGGAAGAATGCGTCTGATAATAACCGCTTCATCCTCGACAGAATGTTTGAAATCGTCGGTTTTCGCAAGCTGAAGTCTATATTAGACGCGCGTGTTACGGATATGCTTTATTTTGATACAATTCTTGAATACGCACACACCGCTGTGCTCGACGGGTTTGCCGAATGTAGGACTGAACAAGGCGAAAATGGTCTGGAACTAGATGCTTATTTAAAAGGTTTAGACTCTTCGAAATATCATGAACTTTGGTACAAAGGACTTGAGCGGTACAGGGCTGAGCTCACCTACACCGTTCACCCTGAAGAATTGTTTCTTTATATAATGAGCAGCTGTCGTTACGATTTAGAAGATTATTTCAACTGTAAGAATAAACCCTCGATTGGAAAGGAGTGTTTATAAACTTGAATTTAATAATGATGTTGTGGCTAACGATGCCTTCTTTGTGCGTGCTTTTGATTGTATTCTGTCCGTGTTTAAAGATAACTTGCCAACCGAATGTAAAGTGGGCACAAAAATAGTATTGAACGATATGAAGGACCGTTACATCGAGTATAGGCATCCCTATAACTTCAGCGGTGAAATGATGTTAAATCGTATTTATTGTGTAGTGCAAAGCAACAATGATATAACTGTAGACTCGATCACGTGCGAGTTTAGTATTTTAGTTAAACACAGTAGAACATAAAGTGTATGTATTTTGATGTTTATATATTATTTTTTTATTATATATATATATATATCTTAGTTCAACTTGTGTATTTCTCATATTATTGTTATTTTTTATTGTATGTATAATCTTCGTTCAACGTGTGTATTTCTTATACTATTATTATTTTTTAATGTATATATATTCTCGGTCAACTTGTGTATTTCTTGTACTATTATTGTTTTTTATTGTGTATATATATATATATATATATATATATATATATATATATATATATATATACGCTGCAAACCCACAACGAAAAAGAAAAACGATTCCAAGGCCTTTCGTGTATTCAGAGCTACACCTCGTCAGGGAATGATGAGGTGTAGCTCTGAATACACGAAAGGCCTCGGAATCGTTTTTCTTTTTCCTTGTGGGTTTGCAGCATTCATTCATTTCACGTGTTTAATTGTGAAATTCATCCCATATATATATATATATATATATATATATATATATATTATATAATATATATATATATATACTATATATACAGGCCCGGATTTAACTATAGGCGAACTAGGACGATCGCCTAGGGCCTCGCGCCAAAGGGGGCCTCGCTCAAGCCGTTTTGCGCGTTCTGTTCAAGTGATATTAATGATTTAGAACTCTACGAAGAACTTAAAGTACTTTGCAGGTTTATACCTGAGAAAACAGATCTCGGAAATGCCCTTGTTTATATAGTGCAAAAACAACTAAGTGAGATTTATCCTAATGTTTATGTTGCACTTCGAATAGTATTAACCATCCCAGTTACTGTTGCTTCGGCTGAAAGAAGTTTCTCGCGTCTCAAACTTATTAAAACATATTTGCGTTCCACCATGTCTCAAGCGAGATTGCAATCATTAGCTATGTTATCAATAGAAACGATATAACAAATTCATTAGATTATTCTCAATTAATTGAAGAGTTTAGCTCGAAGAAAAGTAGAAAAGCATTGCTGTAATATTCAAGGAGCATCTGAACCAAATATTAAAGCATTAATATTTAGCCTGATAAGTCGATCGCTCACTATTATAAAAAATGAAACGTCAACATCTCTTATACATCACATATGAAAAACGTTTGTATACTATGGAAAGTCATTACCTATAATATTATATAAATCTTAGAAATCATTGTCTTATATTTTCGATACAAATCTTGATTCATATTATAATTTATACTTATTTGTATGGTTTATTTATATTTCTTATACAATTTCCATGCGTGATTATTTTGGTTTGGTTTAATTTTTAAGTGCTGGCATAGTTCTGTCTATGCGGGATTCTAATATTGCTGGTATAGTACCGATAATTAAGTCCATATTTTCATATATATAGGCCTAGAGCCTCGCAATTTCTAGATCTGCTTAGGGCCTCACAACTTCTAGATCCGGCCCTGTATAATATATATATATATATATATATATTCCTTGTTTAAACGCTGTATAGAATGAACTATTTTGATCGCGTATTTATTTTCTATATATTTCATGAAATTAATTCAAATAATTCGTCTAAATAAACAGAATGATGTAATCGTGTTTTATTTAATTATTTTGGTATTATTTAATTATATATATATAAGATATTATATATATATATATATATATATATATATATATACACCAAATGGCTGTATACTAGGGTGGAGCGAAAAATACTTTTTTTCTAGTATGAAGTTCTAATAGTGATTAAAAGTTGCATTTAGTAGACGATATATACCTGCCACTATATGAGTTCATTTGTTTAATATTTTCAGCTGCCACCAGGGAGCTAAATTTAACACAATTTTGGGTAAAAAGGAAAAAAATGCTTCTATTTTAGGTTTATCAAACTATTATAAAATTTTATCTTAGAATTATCTAATAGTTTGATTAAGATTCTTAAATGATAAGAATTCGTTTTGTAAAAATGCCTTTTCATATGCTTAATATCTTCAGCTGCCACAAGAGGGCTGAAGTTAACTTAAAAATGACAATTAAGTATGATTCTGTATTTACTTGAAAAAGGGAACAGTAATAAATTAGGATGTCTCTCCTCCTTTATACTGGCTTGAGACAGTTAAGAAACGTTATTTCGTGCCTTAGTGGAGTTACCACCCTTTCCCCAACCAACCTCCCTCTAGAAAGGGTTCTTGCTGAAGACTATTTAGTAATTTGCTTTTGTGTCAAATTTTGGCTGTTTTTTCCTTGATTCTAATGTAGCACGAATCCAACCTTCTCTTTTGTAGGTCCGCAGACTGATCCAGCAGCGTCTGTAACGAGCTTGACGCATCTCTCTACGGCTTGTGTATGACATGGAAACTGAAATAATTCTGAATGAAGAGTAGTACCATGTTTGATGCATGATTCAATATCATCAAGAGAAACTCCTTTGGTTATCGGTGGTTCTGCTATCTGAAAATCTTGCCACATAATGAGATCTGTATAGTCTTTGGCATAAAAATTTATTTCTGGCACCTTAAAATACCTGATAACATCTGTTTCTTGAATGCATGCCCTTGCTTTTATGATACGCCTAAATCCCAACTGACGCACATGCTCCCTTTCATCAGCTATCATTGCAATGAGAATGTTTTCTTGATTTGCGTAATATGCATTTCGCTGAATGACTGAGTCATGTACTCTCCTAAGCTCTTCACGGAGATACCGGCTTCTTGCAATCATATGCCACATATGTTTAGCACCATATTGGCATAATGGTTTACGCTTTATCTGAAACCACATTGGTGCGTATACCCTAACAATGAAAGTAGCTAATTCTTGTAAATTGCCTGAAGGATTCTCTGTGCTTGCATATAACCGCAGAGTCCTGTTTGCTGTGGTGAGCCACCTTGAATGTGATATATTGCCTGGCCTCTTATGACTAAGACTCTTTGAGAATGTTCCACTTGATATAGCCTTGTGAATTTCAAGAAGGTATTTCTGGTCAGTACTTATGTCATCTACATCAACTTCACACATGTCTTCTTGAATTTCAATGGGTTTGAAGTTAACTATGGGAAGCTTTTCACAGTCTGAAAGTGCTCGGCCAATTTCTCCTGAAAATGCTCTTGGTCCAGTAGTGGTACCATCCAAGTGATGAAACAGATGGCGCAATCAGTGGCGGTTCCTCATATGGGCAATATGGGCAGCCGCACAGGGCGGCATTTGTGGAGGGGCGGCATGAGCGCCTGCAAAAAAAATAAAAATAAAAATAAGAATAAATAAATAAAGAAATAAATAAAAATAAAAAATAAAATAAAATAAATAATAAAAGATCAATAAATATATTTTTATTAATAAAAAACCATCTATTGCATTTTCCATAAACCTTCCCATAAAAGACCTAAACAATGCAAAATGCTTCCAGATTAATATTATTGGGAATAAAGGCCCATACTTTAACATATGTAATGTTATTTTTCTGGGTTTGGTTAAATAGTGAAATGTATATTATTTATTACAGAACGAATCTTCACACTAAGCCACTAAGGTCTGTCAAATAACCGCAAATGGATAAGAAGAGGTCAAAGCTATCAGGTGCTCAGTTTAGAAAAAAGAGGAAAGAAGAAGAGGAGAAACGAGCAAAAGATAAAGGTATAGAGCTATGTCATCTACTCTTCACTGCTATATTGCACTGCTATTTTGTGATATAGCTTTCTGAGTCATTTGAAGTGTACTATTATGTATATAATTAGCCATTAACCAAGGAGGTTGTATTATTCATTTGTTTCCTATTCTAAAAGTTTAATAAATTGTGCTTAATAACATGTTAAATTAATTGTACTAGCCTATTCATGCATTGGTCTGTTATGTTCTATTTTACTATTTGCAGGGGCACTTTTGAAATATTTTGGAACACCCTCTGCCACTAGCCAGGATGAGAAGCCGTCTACTTCTGCCATTATTGAGGCTGAGGAGCCATCTACCTCCTCAGCCTCACATATGTCTCCACAAATGCAGTCTGATCCTGAGGATGAAGACCCATTTGCTTCTACTTCTCCCCGGCAGGACTCTTCAGGTGAGTTTGTGTGCACATATGTCTGTGAGTGTGTGCGTGTGTGTGTATGTGTATGTGTGTGCATCCCTGCAAAGCATTTTGCAAACAGTTATAAATTATAATGTTATTATCACTGGGTCTGGGTTACTGGGTATGTGTGGTGTTTCACCACCATAATTCCATAACACCACCACCATAACAAAGTGCTGTGAATAATGTGTTATCTAACTTAGGTGTGTATACTAATGAGTAATGCTCTTGTTCTTTCTATTAGAAATGCCTGGAGCAGAATCGCCTCCTGAGGATGAGTCTCTGTCCACCGACCCTGCTAACTGGCCTTCAGTTCTGACTGAGAGAATTCGGACACAACTGGTTTCCAGGGGACCAAGTCAAGTACCATCTGACTTTGTATTCCCTAGAAACGACAGTGACGGAAGAAGTTTCCACCATCAATACTTCAGGAAGTCATTGGTTAGTGGGGAAAATATAACCAGAAGTTGGTTGGTCTATTCCTTAAAAAACAACAGCCTTTTCTGTTTCTGTTGTACATTATTTTCCAAGAGGAAAATAAATTTAACAAGTTTGGGACTCTCGGACTGGAAGCATGCAAGCTCATTGCTCACATCACATGACAACAGTTCAGAACACCTAAATTCTATGAAAATCTGGAAAGAACTGGCAGTGAGGATGAGAAAGGGGGAGACCATTGACAAGCAGGAGATGGCACTTCTGGAGGCTGAGAAGTTGAGATGGAGAGCGGTGCTGACACGTCTCACTGCTATTGTGCATTCTCTGGCAGTTAGGAATTTGGCACTAAGGGGACATACAGAAAAATTGTTCTCACCATCAAATGGCAATTTTCTGAAAGAAGTTGAACTGATGGCACAATTTGATCCTATAATGCAAGAGCACATTAACCGTGTCCAAAAAGGGACCTCCAGTCACACCAGCTACCTCGGCCACCACATACAAAACGAACTCATTGATTTGTCGAGCAGCAAGACCATTTCAGCAATGGTGAGCGACATCAAACAATCAAAGTTTTTTTCAATAATTCTAGATTGCACTCCAGATATCAGCCACACTGAACAGTTGTCAGTTGTGATTCGGGTTGTGTCACTGGAGGGGAAGCCCCATATAAAGGAACATTTCATGGGGTTTTTGGAGGCAGAGGAGTCCACTGGTCAACATTTGGCATCTCTGATTCTGAAGAGACTGGAGGAGCTAAAAGTTCCTTTCATGGACTGTAGAGGACAATCATACGACAACGGGGCCAACATGAGGGGAAAAAACAAGGGTGTTCAATCCAGGCTCCTAGAAATTAATCCCAGAGCTCTGTTTGTTCCATGTGGGGCTCATTCTCTGAATTTGCTTGTGGCCGATGCTGCTAAGGGATCTATTGATGCCACAAGTTACTTTGGCATCTTGCAGAAGCTTTACAACTTGTTTTCAGCCTCCACACAACGATGGGCCATTTTGAAAAAACATGTGAACATCACATTGAAGATGTGGTCTGATACAAGGTGGGAAAGCAAGATCAAGAGTGTGGAGCCCCTGAGATATCAGGCAGCTGCAGTGAGAGATGCACTGATCGAGGTGAGGGACCACACCAAAGACTCTGTAATAAAGGTCGAGGCTCAATCTCTGTCAGAGGAGGTTGGGTCATACCGCTTCGCCATTTGTTCAGTGGTGTGGCATGACCTGTTGTGCCAAATTCAGCATGTGAGCAAGCAGATGCAGTCTCCTAGCATGCACGTTGATGTTGCAGTAAATCTCCTAAAAAAAACAGAGAGAGGTCTCCGCAATTACAGGGCAACAGGTTTTGTGGCTGCACAAATGGCAGCCACAGATATCTGTGAACAAATGAATGTGGAGGCTGTGTTAAAACAAAAACGGCTGAGGTCCACAAAGCGGCACTTCTCCTATGAAGCATCTGATGAGCCCTTGATTGATGCTTTGAAGAAGCTGGAGGTGACATTTTTCAATGCAGTGGTTGATGCTGCAACATCAGCCATTCAGGAAAGATTTTCCACGTTGGAAATTGTGGGAGAGAAGTTTGGAGTGCTGACACATTTCCAAAATCTCACATTTGAGGAGCTGACAGAACAATGTGTGAACCTTAGTACTACACTACACTTTAAGGGACAATCTGACTTGGATGGCAGAGAGCTTGCACAGGAGCTGAAGAACTTGCCTGACTTGCCATCAAAGACCATATCCTTGCTTGAACTGCTGACATTTATCCATGAAAGGGAGCTCTCTGAAATATATCCAAATTTGTGGACTGCTCTCAGAATTGGTCTTACTCTTCCAGTCACTGTTGCTGAAGCAGAGAGGAGCTTTTCAAAGCTGAAGCTCATCAAATCCTACCTGAGGTCAACTATGTCACAGGAACGCCTTACCGGTCTGGCCATCATCAGTATAAATCATACAATTGCTGAGCAGATTTCATATGATGATTTAATTCATGACTTTGCATCAAGGAAGGTAAGAAGAGTCAGGCTTTAGATGGCAGTTGTGCTGTGGTGCAATTTATTTTGTTTCTTGTTCAAAGTGTAGCATAATAATTACCCTCTCTTAAGTGTCTTATTCTATTTATGTGATAGAGCATTTGTACAATTTAGAAATTTGATTCTCTAGTTTATTTATGGCAGTTGTGCAATTTAATTTGTATTTTTCCTGTTCATAGTATCATAATTACATTCTCTTAAGTGAGTTATTCTATTTACGTGATGAAGGATTTGTAAAATTCAGAAATTTGAGTCTTTGTTTTGGTTCTGAAGTTCCAACAATTAGTCCAATAAAAAGTTATTTTGTGAAAGAGTTATGTCTGTCCTTTATTTTGGGGGGATTCGAATGTGTGTGTGTTGGCGAACGGGGGGGGGGCGCTGAAGGTGAGGTTCGCCCAGGGCGTCATGTAAGCTAGGACCGCCACTGGGCGCAATGGAAGTTCATTAAGGTGTAAAAGGCATATCAGCCACTGCAATGGCTTATTAAAGGCTTCTTCCAGTAATCTTATTGTGCCTCCAATACTACCAGTGTTAACCACTGTCGAATCACAGCCAACTGCAACGATGTTCCCTATATCAACATTCCTTTCTTTCAAGCAATTCACTAGCGCTGTGCAAATGTATTTAGCTTTGCCACTGGAAGGTGTCACATGTGCAAAGTACAGAGAGTGTGGTTTAGATATTATGCTGATATGCTCTTCGCGTTTGGTTCTTTGGTGGTTAGAACCATCACTCTCCTGGACTTGAATCATTGTTTTATCCTTTCTGCCATCAAAGTATAATCCCCGCATGGTTTTTGGCTCTCCTATCTGTGTTCCTTTCTCTGTTTTTGTCTTTCACGTCTTAGCTTACTTCTGTCTATAATATTCCCTTTGTCTTCGGAGTAACAATTTTAAGATCTGCCAATACTGCAGAAGCAATAGCAGCCCCAGCTCTGTCCGACATTTTAAATCTATCACAAGTAATTGCTAATGAAGGCAGTGGCTCACGCATCTGTTGTTCTGATATTACATATTGAGTCGAGGTTGTATCTTCCTCATTATCTTCAGATATCTCTTCTAGTTGTTGAAGTTCACTTGTCTCTGTTTCGATTTGTAAGTTGGACGTATTGGTTATAGCAGCACTAGTTGTTTGTGAGGATTCCAGACGTGCTTTTTCCATTTCCTTTCGATGTTCTCTTGCTTGTAATCGTCTTGTGTGTGCTATGTCAATGCTTCCTATCACCATTATTCTGCGTGTTCGTTGGTCATTTAAAAAATCCTGCTCTTTTGGAGGGACTTTCTTACTCTTTTCACATGAGCATCTCCTAAACTCCTTACATTTGCAGGTGCAGATGTCAAACAAAGTGCATTTTGAAGAGTTTTCAAATTCTTCAAGCTGATTTTTGTACTTAGGCTGATCCTTGCGTGACTTGTATGGCTTTAATGAGGACCTGTATTTATCGTGGTACACTCGCATCATCTGTGAAACGCGTGTATGTGAAACTATTGGCAAAGAGGCCTTCTTCCAAATATTTTCTACCTTTTTGGAAACTGCCTCTGCTATTTCAGAAAATGAAGGCTCCTTGTTATTCATCTGCTCCTTCACTAAATGTTTTGTGAACAGGTAATCTTTCATAATGCAGTTATAAGTTGGTAGTTGCATATCACTCATCTCACAAGGTACTTCAAATATGGCACACTTCATATGTTCTCTAGTGAAATGTTTATATTTAGTATTTGATGCCATAATATTTTTAAGAAAAATTCACAATCACAAAATATCCTGCAACATCAAAACATTATATAATTAATATATATAATATATTTTATAAGTACATATAATATATTATATAAATATATAATATATTATATAAATAAACTAAAATTATATAATATATTATATAAATATATAATATATTATATAAATAAACTAAAATTATATAATATAATATAAATATATAATATATTATATAAATAAACTAAAATTATATAATATATTATATAAATAACTAAAATTATATAATACATTATAACAAGCATTTTATAATAAAATCAATATTATCTCTATATAAATCACTTTAAAATAAAGTTTTATAATATTCCGATCATATTAAAAAACTCTCCGATCAACTGAGCGACTAGGCCTACTACCTAAGAAGACAAGTGTTAACACACTGTTCAAATGACTCACAGAAAGAAATTACTTCACACCAAAACCCTCCCCCACAACCCTCCCCAAACCTTCCCCCACAACATTCAGTGTAGTCTCAACATGACTCAGTTACTCTAAATTGTGTTAACTTCAGCTCTCTTGTGGCAGCTGAAGATATTAAGCATATGAAAAGGCATTTTTACAAAACGAATTCCTATCATTTAAGAATCTTAATCAACCTATTAGACAATTCTAAGATAAAATTTTATAATAGTTTGACAAACCTAAAATAGAAGCATTTTTTTCCTTTTTACACAAAATTGTGTTAACTTTAGCCCCCTGGTGGCAGCTGAAAATTTTAAACAAATGAACTCATATTTTGGCAGGCATATTTCCTCCACTAAATGCAACTTTTAATCACTATTAGAACTTCATACTAGAAAAAAAGTATTTTTCGCTCCACCCTACCTGAGTGTATACGCCTTCTAAGCCAACTGGCTGCTTAAGACAACTGGCGGATTTCTAAGCCAACTGTCAAGAATATCTGCTTTAATTAAATAAATAGCGCAATCTGGCAATTAAAAAAATAAAAATAATGTACACCTGAACAAGCCATTTACACCTTCTAATCTAGACTAAGCCTTCTGAGCCAACTGGTGGATTAAACCAACTGGCGGATTAGGACCTTCTGAGGCAAGTGCAAAGACCAAAAGCTTTATTATGCGTCTGGCAGAGCCAGGCGAAGTATGGTCTCTCTCTCTCTCTCTCTCTCTCTCTCTCTCTCTCTCTCTCTCAAGTTAGGTTGATTCCCCCTAGCTTGCTTCTTTTTTCTTTTTTCTTGTACCCTGAGGGGTGGGGGATGCAACAAAGGGGGAAGGGGATGGGTCTTGCAACATGGAGGAAGGGGGTATTGCAACATTGATCAACATTGCAATTGCACTCTACCATTTTTCGGTCATACTACTGATATACTGTAGATGCTTTGGAAGAACAGCTGAGTGAAGGTGTAAAGCTTCCGGTTAAAGACTATCCTGAAGATGTTGATGTCACTCTTGTTGGAGAATTAAAACACTTTCATGCTTAATCACACAAAATTACTCAGATAAAAGTCATTTATGCCACCAGGATCTGTATCAAATCATCATCCAAGATAATATTCAGTAGAATAATAATGTAGAAGCAATACTGCAGCTCTTTTGAGTCTAATGGTAATGAATTGCTCAGGTGAAAGGTTATTTTCGCGACTGAAAAAATAAAAAATTAACTACGGACGACAATGCTACAAGAAAAGCCGTCTGCACTCAGCATTTTATGTATAGAGATTGATAAACTTCGTAGTTTATCCTTTGATGACATTATCAATTATTTTGCTTTCCAAAAATCACAAAATAAAACGTTTTAAATGCAAATGGGATCCGTTTCTATTTAATAGCTGCTGATCTGCAAAATTGATCTACTGTTGCTGTCGAATAAAAGATTTAATACCAAATTTGAAATCGTACTAAGGTATTTTCATTTGAGTGTATCTCGTTCATAATTCAAATTGGCTTACTGCAAGATAATTTTTTTGGTTAGATCATTAGTTTTTAATTTTTTGTTGCAACCTTTGCCTGCTTCTGTATAATATATGCATGAATTAGAATATTTTTAATTGATAACGCCATGGGGCCTCGTAATCTAAGCATAACTTAGGCCCTCATCATTTCTAAATCTGGCACTGCTGGACGTTCCCTAGACAGTCCTAAAAAATAAAAATCTACTGTGGTGCAACAGTAGAAATGGCAGAACTAATGAAAGCCAATGGGAGGATTGATAAGCACTTGTTAGAGCAAGTGTACGAATTAGCAAATTATTGGAAAAATATACTTCAAAGCAGGCGCGGATCCAGGATTTATTTCGGAGGGGGGGTTGCGATATATATATATATACTGTGTGTGTGTGTGTGTGTATATATATATACACACACACACACACTGTGTATATATGTGTGTGTGTATATATATATATATGTATATATATATATATGTGTGTGTGTGTGTGTGTATATATGTTGTTTGAGAACGTTTTTCTTTTGTATTTCATATGCTTTTAAAGGGAAGGAAAACCCGTAGAAGAATATGTATTTCAGGAGGTAATATTTCTAAAGTAATGAGGTAGTGAAGAAGTTGCCTGAAAACCGAGGTAATATTATAATTCATGTAGGTATAAATGATTTAACAAGGAAGGATGAAGATGGTGGAGTTATGTTGAACAGAAATTCAGTAGTAGTTAAACAGAGGTACAGAGAATTGATAGAAACTTTAAAAAAATAGGCAGAGCAAGTGTTATGTCGTGGGTATTTTACCAAGGGTTGGGGTAAGCATGGAGTTTACAAGTAGAATTTTAGCCTTAAATGATAAAGTTAGGATAGTTTGTAGTGATAGTGAAGGGGTTGAGTTCATAGATTTGTAGAATAATTTTTATGAAAGGAGAGAGCTTTACAGTGAGGATGGATTACAGCTTAGAAGAAAGGGAACTGCTTTATATGGGAGACTTCTAGAGGAAAATGTGAGTTCTTTGGGGTTTTGAAGGATAACTTTAAATTAATAGAGGGCATAAAGCATCAGGATACAGGTAAAGTTATTACTGTTAGAGTCTTAAATACAAATTATGTCAGGAATAGAATAGGCATATTAGCTATCTAGCCAAAGTTAGGGAACCAGTTAAAACTGAGGGGTTGAAGTGTTTTCATACAAATGCACGGAGTCTTGGGAGTTGGGAATAAGAAAAATGAATTATTTAGTTATATAATTAGTGGAAATATGGATATAGTCTGCATTAGTGAGACTTGGATTAGTGATGCAGCCAGTGACGGACTGGTGTATCAGGAGTTCGGAAATTTTCACGATGGACTGGTAAGCCAGTGGGCCGGTGGGGCCAAATGAAAAAAAATTAATAGTAAATTGACTAAACTACCCAGCAGGGGCTGTCGGACCATTATTTCTGACTGCAGTGCATTAGTTTACTAAGTGACTACATTTCAAAGGAAAATAAGCATATGATAACTTTTAAAATTAAGAACAAATGCAGTATGCCTGATATAGGCCTAAGCTTATTTCCTGAAAATAATATATATATATATACTATGGATGTCACGGGTACCCGACCCGATCGTGTAATGTACTACTCGATGATACCCGACCCCATCGGGTAATTGCTAAAAAATCGGGTACGGATAGTAAAAACCAAATTCTAATTAAATTTTAATTTTATTGTTTTGCAGGTTTTCTTGGTATATTTTTTTGTATAATCTTTTTTAACAAAACATTCAAAATGGCAAATCGTAGTATGGTTTTGGACTATTTTGTCATTGATAAATTAGATAATAGTAAAGCTAAGTGCTTGAACTGCACACAGTTAATAAGTCGCGGTACTAAACCAACAAATTTTGGAACGTCTTCAATACCCGATCGGGTATTCTCTTCGGGTACCCGTACCCGATTACCCGGTAAAAGTGCTACCCGTTGCATCCCTAATACACACACACACACACACACACACACACACACACACACACACACCATGTGATTACCAATGATCTTCCCGATTTTAAACATTTTTTATGAAAAAACTAACAAAGCTACAACGAAAAGTTAAGATATACAAATAAAGAACTTAAAAAGTTTTATTTACAAGCTAATGAAGTTCAATATGAGCTCCTTTTGTGGCTCTGCAGACATCCCTCCATACATTTAGCAGCGTATTATACTGAACTTTTCTAACAGCCTTACGTATCCTTTCCTTCAAATGTTCCAAAGTTGTTGCCATTGGCGGAACAAAAACGTAATTTTTGACATAGCCCCCGGAGGAAGAAATCAAGGGGGTTAGATCGAGTGAACGTACAATCCAAGGAATGGGCTCTCCACGCCCGATTCAACGATCAGGCAATTCAGGAATGTTGTAACCTCAAATGGAGCCACAAAAGCTCATATTGAGTCGCGTACAACTCATAAAATTTGGAAAAATGTTCAATTGGATACTTATACCAGCTTTATTCCTTTATTTGACAAATTAATTACTTAAAATAGACCTTTCATCAGAATTTGAAATGTTTCAAATCCAAATATCCTAATATACTAAATATAACCAAGTACATGAAAATACATTTTTTTATTTTTCGATTTATGAAAAATCCTGACGTGATGGAACAAAATGGATGTTAATTTTTAAATCAGCATTGCAGAATTATGTAATTGAAACAAAAACAATGGAATTTTTTTTCTGATTTGCATACTAGTGTTATAAATATTTTAATTATTACTTTTTAGATGTCTTGTTTCACAAACAAAAAAAATGTCCTGAAATTTCTATTAAAAATAGTAAAGTCGTTCGCAAGAATTATGTCTAATTATTTATAATTAATTTAGTTTAATTAGCCGATAGTTAATTTAACTGAAAAACGCAATTGGCTCAATCAATTTTGGGAACATGGCAACGATCAGCTGATCAGGCAGGGGCGGATAGGGCTGCAGGCCTAACGTGTACATACCCATTTTTGCAGAGACAAGATCTTTACTATTTATTTGTGTTATTATTTAACTGTGTTTTCATATATATTTAATATATACAGTCGGTAATATTTAAAAAAAATTCCCGTCTAATGACATTGGCGATAATTCACGATTACTGGGGTTTGGTAATGATAATTCGTGAGGCGCGGCCTGCCAAGTGTAGCGAGGCGGCCGGCAGACGAGCTGCAGAGATTGTGGAGCGTGGCATAAAATATGGATAAATCTGAATTTCATGTAAAACCCGTCCGTATCTCTCCTTCGAGCTCCCTCGCCACCCAGCTTCATAGTTTTCCAGGAAGCAACCCTGGAGCCAACAGTGGTGGGAAGGTGGACAGGACATTGGTCGGACTCTCCCGGGTATAAAACACCCTCACTCGACCAAAAAGGAAAGCGATTGGACATACAACATCCAAACACCAAAGCATTTCCCATGCTGGAGAATACAGGCCAGGCGTGACCTATGAACATACCCATTAGGAGAACCAAATATCCAGGGAGGATAGAGACGAAAAGCCAGCAGCAGGGAGTGTGGTTGATAACCGTATCACATCGTAGGCCAGAGGGAGCAAGGCTTCTGAATGGAAAGTATGATTCCACGAATTAACATTAGCCCTGATCGTTCATTAGGTTTTATTAGGATTTTACCAGGGTTTTACCATTGTTTGGATAAAACCCTGGTAAAACAATCAAAAGGTTTTACCCGCCCAACCCTGATAGTAAATCTTATGCCACCCTATTTGCAGCTTACAAGCTGCTACTAACAATTTCAGTGACACAAGATGCATGTGAGCGTTCATTTTCAAAAGTGAACCACATCAAAACAAAACACCGCAGTCTCTTGACAAAAGACCACCTGGAAATATTCATGTTGATGGGTATAGAGGACATTTTCGTGAAAGTTGACTCTGAGAAAGTGATTGATTTAGTTGCTTCAAAGAGTAAAGCCTTGTCCACACTTGCTATATAATATAACGTGTTATTAACAATGTTATGTAACATGTTCGAGAATATTTAGTGAAATTTCATGTTATATAACAAAAAAATCAAGGTGTATAACATGTTAGATGTTATCCGTTTGAAGTCGGAAAGATCAAAGGATGTGAGGTAACTTGTTATATAACATGTTATAATTGCGTCCAGCCTCAGGTTGTTCATAACCTTTTGTTTATCCTTTCAGTTTGCTCCAGTCAGCTGAGAGCTGAGAGTATCGACTAGTGTGCTTAATAACATTTACGTAGTGTAGACGTCATTGTTAGATAACATTTTGTTATATAATATTTTATATAACTTGTTAGCAACATTGATATATAACATGTTACCGAGTGTGGACAAGGCTTAAGGTATTATCAAAACTTCTACTTTTGTAGGTTGTGTGGACTAATGTATTGTTATGCAAATGTCTAAAACTACTTCTCTTTCTTTCTTATGACCTATGATGATTATTTTGTTCAAAATTCATTGTACTTATTGTTCGATGCTTTACTAAAATAATTCTACAGTATGATTGCATGTTTGTGTATCACAATGAAGGATCAACATTTCTCAAGTGGAGCTATTTATAAATACACATGTGTATATATACATGTGTGTGTGTGTGTGTGTGTGTAGAACTAAAGTGACTGGAATTTCAAAGTACAGTAACTTTAAAAAAAACTTTGAATTATATGTGTTTATCCAGCTCTTGTCAGTAGCTACAGCTAATTTTGATGTCTAAAATGCTTTTTATTATGATCTATTGTGTGGGCTAATGACAAAAAATCCTCAAAGTGGTGAGGGCGTGCAGCAAGTAGTATACCTGCAAAAACATCGAGTGCAAACAAATTGCATACATGTCAAGAGTACCAGTGTCATACAAGAGTGCCAGTATCATGCAACACAAGCCCTGCCGGAAGAGGAGAGGGGGGGTTATGCATGAATGGGGGTCGTGGATGGTCCCTCCAAGGGGGGAGCGAGGTAACCTAACCAAACAGGTCAATCCCATGTGTATGTATTTATGTATGTATGTGTATATATATGTACGTATGTGTATATATATGTATGTATGTATTTAAAAGGACAATAAAACAATTCTTTATTAAAGCCATGGTTGGAGAGAGGAACTTCTTACCGCTGGAACTTCTGGCTCTCATTTAGTTTCCCTGACCTCCCTGGATGGCTTTGGAACACAGCCAGTCGTGTGGCTTAGATACCCAACCATCGTATTCTTTATTAAATGCGGTGGCTGAAGAGGCACACCCATTCACTGGAGCTTCTTGGCGCCAAATGCCGCCTTCCTTGACCTCCCTGGATGGGTTCGGAACGCAGCTAGTCGTATGGCTTAGATACACAATATGTTTTATTTATTTTGGTTTGAATGGTTTGGTTGGGTGAGCACACACACACACACACACACACCACACACACACACACACACACATATATATATATATATATATATATATATATATATATATATGAATGACTAAAATAAGCTCTCTTTAACCGTATTTAATTACGGCCACAACGCCTACCTTAATCTCCCAATTACCCTCACAACGTCCCACCGCAATCTACCAACCCCTATACTTATACATCAACTACTCCCCACCTCATTCTCCCAATACAGAAACGATATTACGCCCACAACGTTCCACCGCAATCTCCCAACCCACATGCATATATAGCATCTACATCGCGCCTCATTCTCCCAGTTCACATACACATATAGCATCACCACCCCACCACACTCTCCCACCGCAGAAACGATATTACGCCCACAACGTCCCACATCAATCTTCCAACCTAGAAACGATATTACGCCCACAACGCCCCACTGCAGTCTCACGACCCACATACATATATAGCATCTACGTCCCACCTCAATCTTTTTTAATTGAATTGAATAACTTTTATTAATAATAAAATAAATACATTGGTTTTATAATTTGCAATGACATAAATAATTGTGAAGCTAGACTATTTATTTTATCTAACTTGGCCCTTAAGCTTTAGGCTTTACTGTGCTCAAATCTCCCAACCCACACATATAGCGCAAACGCCCCACCTCATTCTCCCAACCCCTATACATGTATATCAACAACGTCCCATCGCAATCTCCCAACTCCTCTACATATATATCAACAACGTCCACCGCACTCTCCCAACCCATATACATATATAACATCGTCGTCCCACTACAGTCTCCCAACCAGAAACGATATTACGCCAACATCGTTCCACCGCACTTGTTCAGGAATAACAGGATTCACCACATTTCTTTCATATAAAACAGTAAATGAGAATAAAAGCTTATTGGCACTCAGGTGACCTATTCGAGAAAAATGCGTGCGCATACTATTCTACTTTAGGGCATATTCATCACTAAATTCTATTAAAAATTCACATAAACCTTTAGCTATACAGTAGTCCCTCAATAATCGTCGTTAATTGGTTCCATGAACAGACGACGATTAAGGAAACGACGAGTAACGAGTCATTGAAATACATGTAATAATGACAATTCGTTCCAGACCACCTGCTGTACTGTACTTACCAAATTATGAAGTGAATGGCTGCGCATGGAGGGGTGTTGGTGGGGCTTGGTGATGGAGTTTTATTGCTTGGTAGGTGAATCACCCTCCATCAGCAGATCAGGGAGATCTACTGCTGTTGATGTTGATGGATGGGGAGACTTCGGTGGATCTGATTTTCTTTTGCAGAAATAATCGGAGTTGGTTGTCTTGTAGCCTTTTTCTCTGCTAAGATTTCCTAAAAGCAATGAAAGACTTGATTGGCTTCTCGAATGACTTTGGAGGATCTTTCTGCATTGGAGTCATTTTCTAAAACATCCTTCATCTTCTCCCAGTGCCAGAAGAAATCCTCCAGATTTCCTGTTGTCAATGTCTTGACAATCTCTTCTTCCTCTTCATTTGACTCCTCTGATACCCTGTGCTCTTCAAACTGCAACAGTTCTTCAGAGTTAAGTCCTTCATTATGAGATTCCAAGAGCTCTTCGACATCGTTTTCCATTTTCAAAATCATCTATAATTTTTAGTTTAATCTCCAGTGTGGTCATATTTCTAGGCCTTTTACCTTTACCACCACTTTGTACATTCTTAGGACGGGCCATTTTCATTTAATTTTACTAAAGTGAATTAAAAAAGCAAATATTTAAAGTAAATTGCGTAGTAAAATTGCGCGACGTCCGTCTCCACTGAGCGCTCAATAAAGACTGATGCCCTGCGGGCAGACGACAAGTAATAGAGCATGGGTAGGGGAACTTTTTTGGGTATTACCCAAAAATCTATTTGAGTAAAATGAAATTACCCCCAGACTTCAAAGTAAACAAAAACAAGCCAATTGCTCTTAAAATTGTTGCATATGGTGTCTCTCATACGGCACGCATTACCCCCAAAATGTTTAAATGTACCCCATTTGGGGTAATTTACCCCTGTTCGCCGACCACTGTAATAGAGGGAGGACGACTAACGAAATAATAATGTTAAATAGGGAACGACGATAGATCGAAACGACAATAGTCTATGGCGACGATTATAGAAGGACCATTATAATTTCACTAGGCATCTCCTCGTGGTATACATGGATGTAGTGGTAGAAATATTTTAAACTATTCATTCAGTAAAAAACCAGAATCAAAATTCCCTTTACAACAGGGAATATATAAAATCGTATATATATATATATATATATATTGTGTGTGTGTGTGTGTGTGTGTGTATATATATAGTTTATGGGAGAACAAAAACTATCTTTGTATATTGGTGATAATTTGACTCAAATGCGAAATTGTCTTTTATTGTATACAAGTTAATTTTCATTATTGATTACCTAGAGCCAGCACTAAGTCTTAACAAATTACCAAAATTTTTTATCGTTACTATTTAAGTTAGCCTCAAAGGGTTTTTTCGAATAGAATCATTTTCCTTTTTACATTGCATTATGCCGTTTTATAATTTATAATGCGGAATGTGTAGGTGACTTAATCGCAATTACGCATCGATGGCATAGTGGTAAACATCGATGATTACGACTTCACTGGCCCTGGGATCGAATTCGTCCGATAGCAGACGGCGAGCAGCTCGCCCAGTTGTTCATTGTTCCATGCTTCAATACAAAAAAAATTTAATGCCAGTAAATGGGCATCCGTGGTATACTACACAATGTTAAGAATCAGTTCTAAAACAAAAGAATTAAAGAGTTGAGAATAGCTAACCTAACCTAACCTACAACAGGTAATGCGCGACTAGGCATCGATGGCGTAGTGGTAAGCATTGTTGATTACGATTTCACTGGCTACGAGATGAAATTCTGCACTCCCGATATTTATTTCGGCGAGCAATAAATGACGGCGTTCGTGTCACTTCGTATCAATGTCCAAAATTAGCTAGACCCGCCCAAACATTGGGTACATGAAATGAGATCCTATTTTCTGAATGTGGGCAGCGCCTGTATTTTACGGTATAAAAAGTCTGGACAGAGTGTAGCTTTGTCATTTTCTAACTAGTTGTTTTGCTAACCTAACTAAAATGAATATATTTACCAGTACGTCTGGCACTAACTCTTGTGAAATAAATCTTGTCCATATATTTGTGTGTGGGTGTATCATATTTTTGGTGTATACTGTATTGGTAAACCGTTTCTTGGGTAATCTAAGTTTTTGTGTTACATATTTTGAAAGGGTTGACGCGCAAATCGATAATTATCAGCTGCAGCAGTTTGTCACCCCGGAAGTGTTTATTGACGGTGACACAGTGTAAAAGATATTTTATTATTATAAATATTACTTTTTTTTAAAATTATTTACTCCACAAATTGTCTTTTATTCAAATTCTCTCGCACTGCTCTAATACCAGTGTTTGTTTTTCAATGCATAATCAATGCTAATTTAGACGTGTTTGTCATTTTCAGTGCTGAGGCAAGCATTGTACTTTTTAACGCCCCCGATTCTGGTGCAATTCTGGCATCGCAAGAGGTTGACCGCGTCTGTTCAGCCCTACCTCCGAATGAACCTATAGGTGCTGGGGACGTACCAGGTTGTTCCATCCTTGAATTGTAAGTAGAAATATATACACATATTCCATTCCCGCGAATGAGCCTAAATTGTTTTTTGTGAATGAGTTTAAATTGTAAAATCTGTTTTAATTTGAATCGTATGCACAAATACACATATATATATATATATATATATATATATATATATATATATATATATATATATATATATAATTTTACTCTTCTTCTTCTTTCTCTTCGCCCGTTCCCGCCTCTATGCGGGGTCGGCGTTTCTGACCAGCCTCCTCCACACAGTCCGGTCCTGGGCTTCTTCCTCCGACAAACCCTTCTCCCTCAAATCGTCCCTCACCTTCTCCATCCACCTTCGCTTCGGTCTGCCTCTCTTTCTCCTGCCATGCACCTCCATATTCATCGTTCTCTTACCCACATAATCTTCGTCCCCTCTCATCACATGTCCATACCATTTCAGTCTACTTTCTTGTATCTTCCTCGAGATTTCTCCAACCTTTGTTGCGCCCCTTATCCTTTCATTCCTTACTCTATCCAACCTTGTCACTCCGCACATCCATCTCAGCATTCTCATCTCCGTTACATCTAGTCTTTTCTCATGATCTTTCTTTATAGCCCAAGACTCAGCTCCATACATCATAGCCGGTCTTACCACAGTCTTATACACTTTTCCCTTAACCCTTGCGCCTATTCTTCGGTCACACAACACCCCTGAAACTTTCTTCCAATTTTTCCAACCAGATTGCACTCTGTGTGTTATTTCTGTGTCCAGCTCACCGTCCTCAGCCACTGTCGATCCCAAGTACGTAAACTTACTTACTCTCTTTAACCTCGCTCCCTCTAAATTAATTTCTGAGTCTTGATTTTCGTAGAACCTCAGGTACTCCGTTTTCTTTCTGCTGATTTTCAACCCTCTGTCTTCAAAAGCCCTCCTCCATTCCTCCAATTTTCTTTCTACTACTTCTCTCCTGTTGCTGCACAGAACAATATCGTCTGCAAAGAGCATACACCAAGGGGATTGATCTTTTATCCCTGGGCCAACACATCCATAATCAAAACAAAAAGGTACGGGCTCAAAGAAGATCCCTGATGTAGACCAACCCTCATGGGGAACCATTCCGTTACACCTACACTACTCCTAACCTGGGTCCTTGCTCCTTCATACATACTTTGCACCAACCTAACGTACTTCTCCGGCACACCTTTCTCTCTCATACACCTCCAAACCTCCTGGCGTGGCACTCTATCATATGCTTTCTCTAGGTCGATGAAAACCATGTGCAGTCCCTTTTGTCGCTCCCGGTGTTTCTCCATCAACTGCCTCAGTGCAAAAATCGCATCAGTTGTTCCCCTACCTGGCATAAAACCCAACTGCTCTTCCCCCACGGTTGTCTCTTCTCTTAACCTTTTCTCTATAATCCTTTCCCAAACCTTCATCGTGTGTGACATAAGCTTTATTCCCCTATAATTTCCACAATCCTGGATGTCCCCCTTCTCTTTGTAGATAGGTACGAGTGTACTATCCCCCCACTCCTCCGGCATTTCCTCTTGTTCATATATCTTCTGCATCAGATCCCACAATAGATCTATGCCCTCATCTCCCAAACAATTCCACGCCTCCACTGGTATCCCATCCGGTCCCAATGCCTTCCCCTTCTTCATTCCTTTCAATGCCACCTTCACCTCCTCCCTACTCACTCCTGAAGTTAACCCTTGATTTGGGACACCATCTTCAAAAATAACCCTTGGGTTTTCCTCATTTAACAGATGTTCAAAATAACTCTTCCATCTATCCATGATTTTATCCTGATCCTTTAAGACCACTCCCTGCCCATCCTTTACCTGTTTAATTTGAGTAAAATCTTTACTCGCCTTATCCCTAGCCTTCGCTATTCTAAGGATCTTTCTCTCCCGCCGGTGTCTCCAACTCTTTATATACTTCATCCATCGCCTGCGCCTTGGCTCTTGCCACTCCCTTCTTCGCCTCCTTTTTCGCCTGCCTATAGCTTTCTCTATCCTCTTGTCTACCAGATGTGTCCCACTTCTTTTTAGCATCTTTCTTCCTTTTAATCACCTCCTGAACCTCTTCATTCCACCACCACGTCTCTTTATCTTCAGGGGGTCTTCTACCTGATGTTTTGCCCAGTACTTCCTCACCAACTCTCAATATCACCCGGCTGTTCTCCTCCCACCATTCTTGTACACTCTCCAACGACCTTACTTCTTCCAAAACCTTCTCAAATTTCCTTTTCTGGAAAATGAATAATTAGGGGTCACCAGCTTGGGCCTACAGCCCAAACAAACAATATTTAATAAAGAGAGAGAAATTACTTTGTTGTTTTGTGTTTAATTAGGAAAATAAATAAATTATTTGTTTAGTGATTAACAATTCTATAACAGTATTTCTACTCTGTTAAAGATGATTGATTAATAGCAATAAGAAATGGTTATACAGTCTAACTGTTAAGTAAATACACTAATTCAGGTAGACTAATGCGATATGCAGAGATGAACATAGAATAAGTAATTAAGCCAATAATAACTGAAATAATGAAAGTACGGTTGGTACAGTAAATGGATTAGGTCGGTAAAATGAAATGCATAAAAGAGCACATAAACAATTGGATGCAAAATAAGTAAGTTATATGAATGTGCACAATAACAAGGTGATACAAAACTACGGTATTGGTACAACACTTGAATAGGCCTACTGCGGTCTTAACGGGAGTTAGTTTGAACGGTATTGCAGACACTTTTTAGGGCCTACGCGATTAGGCTGAGTTTGTAGACTTTTCAACTTTGAATCCTGGATAGTCTAGCACGACATAACAAAACACTGTAGGCCGAGTGAGGGCCGACAAGAGGCTTACTGATCTGCGATTTCGACGTGGATAATTCTGGAGACTGAAGAAACCTACGTGAAGGTTTGCCGTCCTGCGTTTCAGGCACGTGCACAGGGGGGGGGGCTTGGGGTGCTTGAGCCCCTGCCCTTTTTCTTCTTCATATCAAAAGTGCCCTTTTAGTCAAAATTCATAAATATATTGATTCGACATAAATTTGAATTAATTAGTTATATTTTTATTTAGTTACTGCTACTTCAACAGATTTTCAAAACTGGAATTACTTTGATCTATGATTTTTTTATTAGAATAATAAACTTAACATACCGTTACTATTATTTTGTCAATCAGGGAGGGCATCCCTAGTGGTAACACTGACTGCAGCTGTTCACTGTTGATTGCGTCTCTCGGGTATGTGGGTGTATTGTTTACTGTTTGTTTAATTTACGTTAACCTAAGCTAACTAGTGATTTCTCACTGATAATTATGGTAAGTTGGAATCCAAAGCAGTGTGACATTACTCCAAAAAATATTGTATGATATTACTCGTAAAGTTGGTAAAAACGTCCACGTCCCCTACTTAGTCTTAGGCCTACTAGGCTAGGCCCATCAGTACACCAGTGTGTCAAACGATGGATTTTGGGTTTTAGTACTGGCATGAATTTCATTAAATTAATAAATGATTTATTAAATAACATATCATAACCTTTTCATTTTTAATATGAAATTGATTTTTAAAAACAATACAATTTTCATTAAAAGTGAATAAAAATACCTAGATTATTTATTATAAAACGATGCAATTTTTCCGCAAGGACGACAATTACGGTAGATCCTTCTGCACTTTATCCTGCTGATTGATACTTATAAAAGTTATAAGTAAAGTAACTATTTAGAAATTGCATGCTATTAAATATTGTGAATTTGGTTAACAAAAGCTTAATTAGGTCTACTGCCTAGATTAGATTAGATTAGGCCTAAGATTATAAAAGTGAAGGGAAATATATTTTTGAAGCAATTTTTTTTTTTTACTTTTGTATTTTCCTGATAAGAATCAATATTTTTCTATTGCTACTTAAGAGCTGTGGCCATCATATTAAATAGCCCACAGTATATTTCTATAAATCTTTAATTTATAGTTTCATATTATTCCATATTTAAATGTGTATTTCAATATCTTCATATCTTTTGAAAATCTTGCAATAAAAACATGCCTTTTTACAACAAATTTTCATTTATTTTCTTTAATCAGCTTTATATACAAAAATAATGCATTGAATTTAATGGAATTTAAGAATATTTACCACATACAATTTTAAAATTTTTCTTTGTGTGTGTATACATATATATAGCCTATATGGCATTGCGGATTTCATTTTTAAAAATGTTAGGGGAGTGCCCTTTTTTCAACTGAGCCCCTGCCCTTCTGAAAGTCTGTGCACGTCACTGCTGCGTTTCACGTGGATAACTCTGAAGACTGACGAGAGACTACGTGAAGTGTGACCATATTGCGTTTCGCCGTAGATAACTCTGAAGACGGGTTGGTTTACCGGCAGGAGGATGTGCTGAAGGCCTGTTGAGATACTTGTGGAACGGGCGCCGATCGACTTGTGGTGAAGGATAAGTGAAGCCAGGGCCAGACGGATGACGCCGGTAGAGTGATGAAATTGTAGGTCGCCCCAAGTGTTGATTCGCTTCCTGTATAGTTGAGGTGTTGCTCGAGGGACTGAGGCCGGCTGAGGTCGAACGGCGCCAGGTGAAAGAGGAGATTCATGAGGAGGTGTAACGAGCAAAGTGAGGACGAGTTTAGTGAACTATGGCTTATATAGGCTCGGAAGACGCTAACTTTTTGCGGGCCTTTTCGGAGAAGACAAACATGCTTTTGTTTCTCTCTCCTTGAAAATCACGTGTGTTTTTCGATTTCTGATGATTCCCAGATGTTTGCGAACGTGAGGAAAGGAATTTCCGCTCGGTCTCTCTCTCTCTCTCCTCTCTCTCTCTCTCTATATATATATATATACACGGTGAACCAAAAGTAGGTGGACAGAGGTTGAATACGGTTTGTGTTATATTATATTATAACTATGGTGTTCATTATAACTATGGTGTTTGTGTTTTATTATATTAAATATTATAACTAATTTATTTAAATTTATTTTGTATTATAGTATACAAAAAAATTAAATATGTATTCTCAAAATAAACGTTATCATTTACTGTCCACCTCCATTTGGTTCACCCTATATATATAAATATATATATATATATATATATATATATAGTCGTTGACGGTGATTTTATTGTGCAGGCGAAAATTAAATTACAGATCTAATTATCTTAAATTAATTTGAAATAGCGCGGTTTTTAGAAAAGAATTCTGTAGTGATGTACGAATTATTTCTTTTATGCATTTATAGAACACTCGTTCGTTTTAATTAGTTTGATGCAGTGTCATATCAGTAAACATTTTTCTTACCAAAGCACTTTATTTATTTCGGCGATTTTTTTATGTGAACCCCGCCTCATTTTATTCTGCAGATCAAAATTAAATTATAGGCCTATTTATTGGAAAGTAGTTTGAAATAGCAGTTTTTCTTAGAAAAGAATGCTGTAGTAAATGCGCGAATTATTCATTTTAAGCACAAATGATGAACTGTCGCAATGCGAGGAAATCTCCCATCAAACAGTGGTCAATGTTCGACTGGGTGCTCCTCTGTAAATTTTTATTTTTTATTTAAAAAAAGTTTTATTTCTGCGGACTACATTTTCAGTGAAAATAGTAATGTCATACACATCAGCTGAACGGGGGTAGAATAGTTCTTAATGCGATGTTATAGCGGTGAGATTTTATATACAATTGTGAGTTAGAAACGCTATTATTGTAATATTTTAGGGAAGCGGATGTTGAGGTGGTTCATTTGAGTGTCCAAGTCCTTGAGGGAGGGGAGTGAGAACGCAGAGGTGATTGTTTTACGTGACTATTTTCAAACTCGATGTTGCCGCGGTAGCAGCCCTAAAATAGTAAAACTAAGCGGTGGTGACCTAAGCTCTGTCGATGAACGACTGTAAGTCACATATTTTAAAATTTTTATTCCGTATTAGTTGAATAGGGTAAGAAGACTATAAAAAAATTATGTTTATACATTTTACATTCCACACACACACACACACACACACACACATATATATATATATATATATTCTTAAACACTATAGTTTTAATTACCATTTCATTTTAAATTAATTACAGAACAGTTTTAGGCACTATACATTTTTAACTTAATTATAGAACAACTTTAATTGCCAATATATTTTAAAATTAATTAATGCATGTAAACTTAACACAATATATCTGTACCTCATATATATATATATATATATATACAGGGTGTCCCATAAGTCCGGCATCATAGGAGAAATTCATATTTTTCTATTTCTACAAACCATAATTCATATTTTTCTCTTTCTACAGGCCATAATGTCTGTGAGCAAGGAAGAACGAATCCAGATAATTCTACTCATAGGAAATCAGAGTCAAAGAGATGCCGCTGCTAAATTTAACAGACTGCATCCAGACCGCGAGCCAATAACACAGAGTTGTGTTAGCAGACTTGTTGCAAAGTTGAAGGAAACAGGATCCATAGAAGATAAACCACGCAGTGGACCTTCAAGGAGGTCCACTGACGATGATACAGCGACTGCTATCCTGGCTCATTTTAACAGAAGTCCCAATAAGTCTCTTCGACGATTGTCCGCCGAGACAGGAGTGTCGAAAAGTAGCATCCATCGCATTCTTCAGGCTCACAAATGGCATCCATATAAACTTCAGATCCTACAGAAATTAAGCGAAGATGATCCCGACCGGCGGGTGGAATTTTGTGAATGGGCTACGGAACAATATGCTCGGGATGCCAATTTCCCGTCCACCATTCTGTTCAGTGACGAGGCTGTTTTTTATGGAAATGGTGAGGTAAATCGACAGAACACCCGCTACTGGTCTCAAAACAACCCTCACTGGTATACCTCTTCAAAGGAACAAGGTGCATCTCGGGTGATGGTATAGTGTGGCATTTGGAAGGATCGCATCATAGGCCCCCTCTTTTTCGATGAACATGTCACTGGAGGCACCTACTTACGTATGCTCAAGGAAGAAGCATTTCCCAGTGTCTTGAACGAAGAAGGAAATTTCCCGACATGGTTCCAGCAAGACGGCGCTCCTGCACATTACAGCACCCAAGTAAGGGAATACCTGTACCAACAATTCCATGGTCATTGGATAGGACGTCGAGGGCCTGTGGAATGGCCAGCTAGAAGCCCGGATCTTACGCCACTAGATTTTTATCTCTGGCGCCACTTGAAGGCGCTGGTATACGCAGAGAAAATTAGGAGTGTTGAACATTTGCGGCAGCACATTATTGGGGCATGTAACACCATTACTCCTGACATCATTCACCGTGTGCTTGCTGACTGGGTATCACGTCTGAATTTGTGTATTGAAAACAATGGTGGACATATTGAGCAAGTTCTGTAAATAAAAGCTTTTGTTTTGCTTTTTTTATTATTTTTCCTATGATGCCGGACTTATGGGACACCCTGTATATATATATATATATATATATATATACATATACATACCACATAATTCACCCGAGTGCACAATTTAAAGAATTCTCAATTGACAAGATAAATATAAGGTCACAATTTACAACACTGCGTGGATTTTGAAGTAAACGGAAAGTGCTTACGTATATAATTACACAAAAACTTATCATTGGATACAAAGTGGCACAAATCAAACAAATTTAAGAAACTTGAAAACCCATTACCTCTAGCCATGTATCATAGGAAATATAAACTATACTACCCACATACATCTGAATGTAAACTTTGATGTGGCTGAGGATTAAAAATAATCCGTGGTACATGTAACTGTTTTAGAAACTCCATAACAACAGGATCTTGCGTTTACGCAGCTGTTCCATCTGAGTGTGTTATTCTCAGTTTGGCATACATAAAAACATGGGCGCCCGCAGGATTTTTTCCAAGGGGGGGCAAAATTTAATGTATTAATAGGTAGGGACCGGAGCAAGCAAAAAACTTTTGACCCCTTAGGAACCAGCAGGTTAATTCTAAGCAAGTTTAGTGTTGCATTTTCTGTAATGGAAAATGCAAATATATATTGTATATACATACAATGCACATGATAATTTTAAGGGGGGACTTCTGAACAAATAAAAAGGTAGCAACCTTTTATCATGCACACAAATAAATTTTTTCACCCTTTAGGAGGCAGTTGGATACTTTTCAGCAAGTTTAGGATATAAATATTTTCTTAGAAAATATTTAATATATTTTCTTGGCATTTCCAAGGGGGGGCAAGTGCCCCCCCTTGCCCCTACCTGCGGGCGCCCATGCATAAAAAGGTACTTGTGGGTTATCTGTCGCCACTTTTTAATATTTTTTTTATTTATTTATTTTTATATATTAAGAGAAGAGGAGTCTTTATACTGTACGGCATTGACGATTGGTTAGGTTAAGTCGTGCTAGTTTGGTTAAATACCGTTTTATTTAACCAAACTAGCACGACTTAACCTAACCAATCGTCAATGCCGTACAGTATAAAGAATCCTCTTCTCTTAATATATAAAAATAACTAAATAAAAAAAATATTAAAAAGTTTTTTATTTAACCAAACTAGCACGACTTAACCTAACTAATCGTCAATGCCGTACAGTATAAAGAATCCTCTTCTCTTAATATATAAAAATAAATAAATAAACAAAATATTAAAAAGTGGCGACAGATAACCCACAAGTACCCATAAAAATATTATTTGGGTCGTAAAAGTATGAGCTTGCACTCGGTATAACGAATTCTATATGAGCGCTCGAAGAACTAGTAATGTTCAACGGATTAACTGTTATAAAGTCGGATTCGGCAGTAGATAGATCGTTGTTGTCGTTGGTTAGCCGATCAACCCACCCTGATCGAGCACTCGTGCCGGCGGCACGCGGGTAGCCGATCGCCCTCTCCGGAGTGGACCAGAGGTTCAGCGCACTAGTGATGTTGTGTTGTGTTCGTTGTTGTGATAGAGCGGTACAGTCTGTCATAATGTGTTCAATTGTTTATGGTGTGTCCTGGCACAGGTGGCAGGTGTCGTCTGTGGAGTTGTCTAGTCTGTGTTTATATGTCTGTAAGTTGGGGTGATGTCCACATCGGAATCGTGCTAAGTTGACTCGATCCAATCTGCTCAGGCTGGTCTCTGACCTGTCAATGGGTGGCTGCTTCGCACCTAGTACCGCATTCGGACCGAGTCGTGTCAATGTTTTGTGGGTTAGGTGTGTGTGTATGTGTTTTCTGTACTGTGTGATGTCTGTGGGGCGTGGTATGGAATGAAGTATTTGGTTATAATGTCTCTCTGGTGTTACCTTAATGGTGCGAGGTGTGGTGGTGCATGATTGTATATGTAGTGGCAAGGGTGTTATGGGTTAGTTGTCGCTACTGCCATGAATTGTGTTCCCCTCATGTCTAAATGTTCCCTAACTTTCAGCATTCTTGTTTCTGTGTGCAGGTGTTCTATTGGTGTTGTTTGAGTGCATCCTGTACTGATACGAAGTGTGTTGTTTTGTATTGTCTGTAAGGTGTTTATGTGTGTTTGAGATAATGGGTGCCCAGCATGGGCTAGCATAGTCTATAACTAAACGAAAATATTGTTTGTATATGAGTGATGTTGTTTCCTGCTGGTGTCTAAAGTTTATACCTGTTAGTACCCTAAGCGTGTTAAGTCTTGACGTACATTTGTTTTTAGTGTCCTGAATGTGGTTTGCAAAAGATAATAATGTGTTGTATGTGACCCCAAGTATTTTGGTCCTGTGAGTGTGTGGAATGTGTGTGTTGTTTAGTGTAAGCTGTGGAGTTATCTGGTGTTCTTTTGTGTTGCTTGTAAGCAAGGTGATGGTTGATTTTGTGGGCGCTACTTTGAGTTTATTGTGTGTGAGCCAGTCTTGTATACTGTTTATGTATGTTTGTAAGTTATTTGTAGCCGTGTCGATGTTGTTGTGGGTGGATGTTAGAGTGATGTCATCTGCATATGATGATAAGGTAAGCTTGTTATCTATGGGTGTTGGAATGTCATGCATGTATAAGTTGAACAGTGTTGGTGAGAGAACAGAGCCTTGAGGGACCCCGTTCGGAAAAAGCCTGTTTTTGGATGACTTGCCATTAAATGTGACATGTGAGTATCTTCCTGAAAGATAGTTGCTCAGCCACCTTTTGGTGTTATTATGCATGTTTGTTTATGAGAGGGAAGCGTAGGATAGCATCAAATGCTTTACTAATGTCTATTGTTGCTAATAGTGTACGTTGAGCTGGTCGTCTGGAGTTGATGCCATCCATGATGTGCTGCGTGAGTTTAGTGAGTAATGTCGTGGTTGAGTGGTGAGGTCTGAATCCATGTTGAGTAGGTGATAGTGGTATGTGTGGGTTGGTGATTTGTAAGATTAGTCTTTCTGTTACTTTGGAAGGTGTGCATAGTAAAGTAATGGGTCTATAGGAAGCTGGTTCTGTTGGATTTTTGTTTGGTTTGAGTAGTGTAATAATTTTACCTTGTTTCCACATTTTAAGTTAAATTTTAAGAAAATTTTTAAGTTAACTTCACTTGATAAACCTTAACTCACTAGTCCTTTAATATCCAAGGTAATTTTCTGAGACTGAATAAAATTGTCTGGCTATCTATCAGTCAGAACAAAATCAGTGAAGTATCTCTGGGCGTTAATTAAAGCGTTAACGCATAGCAAGTAGTGATTCAACAACAACCAACAACAGCGAAGAGATACTACGTCGATATTACGTCGATACAATATATGAGAAAGAGAAAACTTCATCAAATGCAAAAAACTTCACTTTTTTCTACGTGAAGGTCAAAATATGAAAATAAAAACCCACTCTAATAGACAGAGTTTATTTCCACGACAGTTTCGACGCCCACTGGCATCCTCCTCGGGTGGATACAGAAACACGAATGAACCAAAACAAGAGGGAAAAACAGTCCAGGGACCGAACGTTAAGAAATTCGCACCTACGTTAGATCCCATTCTCCCGACACCGGAAGGGCATTTTCATTAAGTACATTCGCGCAAATTTAAAACTATCTTCCTGTTCTAAACATACAGATTCTATTATATTTTTTTTACATAATTATTACCTTTATTATTAAATTTATTACCTTTAATATTGCATAATTATTTATTACAGAAATTATAAATTTATTATTACATTGGTTATTACATTGTTGTTTATTATACAGAACTTATAAACCGAAAAATGAATGAAAAAAGCCGATTAGGAAACAATCCAGAGACCATTGAGAAATTCGCACCTAGGTTAGATACCGTTCTCCTGACACTGGAAGGGCATTTTATTACAGGGTCCGCTTATAAGTACATGTACTTATGTACTTATGTACTTATAAGCGGACCCTGTAATAAAATGCCCTTCCAGTGTCGGGAGAACGGTATCTAACCTAGGTGCGAATTTCTCAATGGTCTCTGGATTGTTTCCTAATCGGCTTTTTTCATTCATTTTTCGGTTTATAAGTTCTGTATAATAAACAACAATGTAATAACCAATGTAATAATAAATTTATAATTTCTGTAATAAATAATTATGCAATATTAAAGGTAATAAATTTATAATAAAGGTAATAATTATGTAAAAAAAATATAATAGAATCTGTATGTTTAGAACAGGAAGATAGTTTTAAATTTGCGCGAATGTACTTAATGAAAATGCCCTTCCGGTGTCGGGAGAATGGGATCTAACGTAGGTGCGAATTTCTTAACGTTCGGTCCCTGGACTGTTTTTCCCTCTTGTTTTGGTTCATTCGTGTTTCTGTATCCACCCGAGGAGGATGCCAGTGGGCGTCGAAACTGTCGTGGAAATAAACTCTGTCTATTAGAGTGGGTTTTTATTTTCAAACTTCATCAACTTGAGTAGTCTAAGCATCATCATCCTGTTTGCATATACGTTTTGTGTTTCGCATTTATCAATTATTACGAAAGCAATCTTTTATAACTTGAAAAGCCTAATCATTTTCATTAATCAATAAAGTAACACAAATATCATCAGCTGTTGCCGCAAAATAGAAGTCAACATCTTCCTTCCTTGAATAACAATGGGGAACAAAATTTGAAAAATTTTCTGTTTATTGTGATTTTTCTGTCGTTTCTTAATGATTTCGGGGCGCTGATTCCAAAAATGATATTGGTTTTGCTCTATCATCAACCGTTTCAGAAATATAGGTTATCACACTTTTCATATGGCAAAGTATATAAAGAAGGCTAACAAATATTTTCTGAAAATAAAAACACTATTGGAAATTAATGTTTATTGAGCCAAAATTGTTTGACAAACCCAAAATGGTGCAAAGGATATAACATATATCATGAGGAGAACCGATAAGAGAATAACAAGCCTCGTTATGCAATGTGCGTTCCTTAAAAATGCACTGAAGAACGCGACTTCCGTGTATGAACATTCTTATCCTTTCTGGTCAGCGACCATACGTAGTCTCCCATCATGGAAGCATCCCAATGGCCCTGGTACCTTTTCTCCATCGTTTGAATATCTTGATGGAATCTTTCGCCATGTTCTTCACTCACATCGCCCAGGTTATCACGAAAAAAGTCTAGATGCGAATGCAGATAGTGTAATTTTAAAGACATACGGCACCCCATTTTGCCATAGCACTTAATCAAGTTTGACACTAACTCCTTACAGTTTGGTGCCTTATGGTTGCCTAAAAACCAACGAACCACATCACGGAAAGCACACCAAGCCTCTTTTTCGATCGGAGTCATCTTGGATTCAAGGTTCTTTGAATTCAACAGCGCCTTGACTTGTGGTCCTACAAAGATGCCAGCCTTGACTTTGGCCTCAGAGAGTTTAGGGAACATGACCCGAATCTGTTGGAAAACTTCCCCTCCAAAATCTAACGCAGTTACAAACTGCTTAATTAGACCCAACTTAATATGGAGAGGTGGTAGCAGAACTATGTCAGGCTTCACAAGAGGTTCCCTGAGTACATTGTACTTTCCTGGTTGCAGTCCTTCACGTGGAGGCCACTGAACTGTTTTATAGTGCTCAGTTGAAGCCCTGCTATCCCACAGGCAAAGAAAACATGAATATTTAGTAAACCCTCCTTGTAAACCTAACGGGAAACCAATCATTTTGAAATTACCACACACGTCCCAGTTATATTGTTCATACCTGATTTGAATGAGCAGTTGTTTGACATTTTCATAGTCCTCTTTCATTTGAACAGAATGTGCAAATGGTATAGATGGATATTTGTTCCCATTGTGGAGTAGAACAGCTTTTAAACTCCGAGTTGAACTGTCAATAAACAGGCGCCACTCTGAGGGTATATGTGTTAACCCAATAGCTGTGAATAGACCATTAACCTCGCTGCAATAACAGAGAGAGCCATTGACATCGTAGAACCTTGCAAACTCTTCATGCCGCTTTCGGTATACAGTGCTCTTGCAGTCTTCTCCAAGCAAATTCCACTCTTTGAGTCTGGAGGTCAGAAGCTCAGACCCTGATTTCGTCAGACCCAAATCTCTAATTAAGTCGTCCAATTCCCTCTGATTTGGAAAGTGAGAGTTTGTACTGAAAGTTACTGTATATTCTTCATCATGACTGTCCTCACCAGCTGACATCTCAGATGAGCTATGTAGCTGCATCCTCATTTTCAACCTGCAAAGCAAAGAAACAAAATATAGGCATAGCTATATATGTAGAAGAGCATCAGCACTAAGAAAAATCGACACATAATCACCCACAGTCTGTAAATACAGAAGGTAAAGTAATGGATAGATACCTGTTCTGGTGGACGTGGTATTGGAAGACCTTCGCCATGTGGTACAGGAGCTATGGACGACGCTATGCTTGGACACTGAAGAGTCTGCCTTCCTTTAACTTTCCTCTACTTAGAAACACCTACCATGCAGTAGTAGCAATCGTCGTGGTGGCTCTTTGGTTCTCTCCATATTCTGGGTACCGCAAAGGGCATTGCCTTGCGTACTCCCCGCAGCCACCCTTCAAGTGTGGAGCGGCAGCTTCCACAGATCACATGGGGTGCCCAGGGCTTATCTTGGTCACTCATAGGCATACCAAAATAGAGCCGATACACGATCCAGAACTTGGTGCCTTTCATAATCTTGTGCGGTACTTGCTTGGGGCCTATGTAACACCCACAAACGTAGCAGAATATATCCGGCGAGTGTTTACAAGCTCTAGTTGCCATTCTCTTTACCAAACTGTACTACATTAATCATAACCTGCAGATATAGAGAGAAGTTATTAAATCTGCAACAGATTACAGATTCCAGAAAAAAGATGTATTCACAACACTGAAATAATGTTCGCAATAAAAAAGGATCGATAACACTCAAATCGTCAGCACAGAGAAGCACAGAAACACAGTACCTCAGTGCTAGTAACCATAGGACAAACAACCTACTTTCTTTGTGTGCTCACACTTACTGACTTCTCAGACTCTGCGCTCTTCTTTATATATCATAGCACAGTGGAAGTTTCGGGCAATTTCTAGAGCAAGAAACTGTCAACGAACATCCGGATTGTTCTCAACAATTCCTGATTATTCTGATATTGCTGCGCCCATAATAACATTATACTGGTAAAACATGAAAAATGGATTATCTCTGAAACTATTGATGATACACACAAACCAAGGCCAAATTTGGACTCAGCGCCCACAAATGCATATAAAAACATAAAAAATTCTATATAAACAGAATCAGTGTTACACACTGTAATCAATTTTAAAATTAGAAAGAGCCGTTTTGAGCAGGAAATTGAGATTTGTTTATAAAAAACCTCTGAACAGTTAGCTAGAACAACGTGAAAAAGTGTTAGCAGCTGTATCTTCCAGCGCGGGACACGTTAACGCGAAGAAGAGGAGACGTCAAACCGAAATATCAACACGCTGGTGGCCAAACTTCCTCAAATCTCCGTGCAGCGGGCTGTCTACGGTTGGCCAGACTGGCAGTCGACAGCCTGTTGCGTGGCACGGTCAGAGTGCCGATCGGCTCCCGGGGCCGGACCTATTTGGCAATAGATGTTTGTATAGGTGAAAAATCAAATAGAGCAAGCTCTGATTTGCAGAATTCTGTGCTGTGTGGGTGAATAAAACGCACCATAACGATAGAGTGATAATGTTACCTCTCACGTCAAATGTTCATTCGTTTATGAAAGGCAGTTGTAACAGGTTTAGTTTATATCAGTTTAAAAGCGGTCAACCATTGCCCTCATGCACTTAGAACATCTCTTTTTTGATTATCTCTTGCGCTTAACACCTCGAGTTGATGCCCGTTTATTTTTATTTTTCCGTACAATGCGCTTTTTCTTCAGTTTTCTTTTTCCACTGCCGCGCATTTTTCTCTTGGCGTCTTTGACAATCTCGTCCTGTGTGTGCCGTAAATGTTTTTAGAAAGCTTCTTTAGACTTAGTGCCTGCTATTAGATCTTCAACCGTATTAAGCCGTGATTGTAAGGTCTTCCGAGCAGGATATTTGGCACCACTCTTCAGTAAGGGGACAGCCGTACGCAGTAAAGATAAAAAAAATGAAACCAATGCCGCTTCCACGCTGATACCTTAAGCCGCGGTAGACTGTAAATGGTCTTTGCGTCATTCTGTTGCAACACGTCGGAAGTGAAGCTTCACTGTCAGGGTTCCATAACCGAATTGATAGTTTTGATCTTCAACCGTTCTTATAATATATTGAAATATTGCTCAGTAGGTTAGATGCTACTTTCACATAATGAGGCTTATCATATGTAGTACTAAAACTCTTCCCACTATGATTGGGAATGTGCGCGTTACGTAACAATCGTACCTGACTGTCCCCAACAAATTCATGTCCCACAATGTCGCTGTACAGTAAATGTAATACATAGGCAGGGGAGGGCAATTTTCCAATTTTAGCTGGTACAATAAACTGAGCAGATCACACGATAGCTCGTAAAAAGTGTCTCTTTGGAAGGCTAGTCCATATCGGCCCTCAGGTATAATTTTGAACAGTTCTTCGTCTTTAATATTTCTACTAGCTTTCGATTTTAGTAACAAAGTATGTGCTGGTGTATCTTTGTTTACGATTGCATAAAGTAAATCAGATGTAAGGCTTGAGCTTTTCAGACTCTCGTTTAAATCTCTCACAATGTTCTCGGCTGTCATAATGCCCCGGACCTAATGTTATTTCTGTAGTGTAGTACTGTGCGCCCCCCGTTCCGGGCCGAACACATGGTGCCGTCTAAAGTTACACCTAATTTTTCACATTCATCACGCCTTCTAATAATCATAAAAACGGTTTCTTTCTTCTCAATACTTAAAAGTTTGCTGGTCAATTGAAATTCGCACAATCCAACCTCATATGATTCGATAGGCCTATGCCGTTCTGTTATAAAGTTGGACAGGGTGTTGTTAGGGTGTGTATCCAACGATGCAGAGGCTGGCAGTATAACGTAGAAGTTGTCGGGGGACATGGTGTATACTATTTCCGTTTCATTATTGCATCAGCTTTAATATAGGAGTTGAGGCTTTTAAGGTAGCCATTTCACCAGATATATCTTTCTCTTCCCTGTACCTGTGCTTCCTAAAATTTTCTCAATTTTAAACACCTTTTCTCCCAAATTAAGTGTTACCTTCTACAATTCCTCACCATAAAAGCCGCCCTCAATTTTTTCGCCATTCAAATCTTCAACGTAATATATCATTACTTTGCCTTTAAGCTTCATAGCTCTAACTTTAAAAGTTTCTTGAGTCCATCCTTGCTCAAATCCTTTCGTGAATTTATTCCTTGATCCAGAAAGTCTTACATAATCATTGATTTTGAAGCGCTCTTTCAATGGCGATGCTCTGCGTCTATCTTTTTTCACCACAGGCCCTGTATGCGTACCCCTGTTTTAAAACCTCGTATGGTGATGTACCAATCATACGGTGGTATGAACGGTTGTAGGATGATGTCAACTGTTCCAGAATGTTTATGTACCTGTATGTATTTTTATACGTAAAATAACGGTGCATGCGCTCCTTCATGATGCGCTGTACTCTTTCGGCTAAAGAAGCTTTTTGCACAGAATTGGATATGTAATAACTGATACTAAACTCTGCCAACATGTTCTGAAAAGCTCGGCTATAAACTCTCTCCCTAAATCTGTACAGAAATAGCCTGGGATCCTGTTTTCCTTTAGCATCATTGCTTTTGTAGCTTTAGCAACTGATTCAGGCGTTTTATTTATAAGAGGTATTAGCCATAAGTATCTAGAAAACACGTCGATTACACTGGGCAACACATATTTTATTGAATGATATCTGACACTTGATTCTAGGTAATTTGGGTGCGCTGAATACGAATTTCAACTCGGTTTGGCTCTCTCAGGTCCTGATTCTTGTCGACAGCCTATGTGCCATTTTCCAGATTTTTCAAATTAGGACTAAAAAATTAAGTCATGTGTTCAATTTTTTTTCAAGTTTCATGAATACAAGCAGTTCAAACTACAGTAAAATTACATTATAACGATAGAAATGACTTAAAATAAAAAAACAAACAGATATGAAGCTTTCACTGTGGCAAAAATTTTCTTTTGTAAGACTTTCTAGCGTATTTGCTTGTTGATGGCAGGTCTCTTTTCAAGCACCAGCAGTAATCAGCCATCATGTGGGAATCCCAGCGGCCTTGGTACCGTTCCTCCATAATTTTTATATCTTGGTGGAATCTCTCCCCTTGTTCGTCACTTACATCACCTAAATTACTTGGAAATTGGTCAAGATGGCTATTCAAAAAATGCATTTTTATGCTCATATTGCAACCTAACTCTTTGTAGTCCCTTAAAAGTTTTTTTACGATTTCTTCGTAGTTATCTGCCCTATAATTGCCTAAAAAGTTTTCTATCAAGTCCACGAATGAGAACCAGCCATTTTTTTCGCGTTCATTCATGACATTAGGAAAATTGCTGTCTTTAATCATTGTTCTTATTTGTGGACCGTCGAAAATTCCCGCCTTGATTTTTTCATAACTTAAACTTGGAAATTTTGAAGTTATGTATTTGAAACACTCGCCGTTCGTATCTAAAGCTTTTACATATTGTTTAATGAGGCCTAGTTTTATATGCAGAGGAGGAAATATGATTTTATCTCTGCTCACTAAAGGTGGATTAATTACGTTTTTTTCTCCGACAGTAAGTGATGTTCGTGCTGGCCAGATTTGTTTGAAATAATGTTCTTCCTTGGCTCTGCTGTCCCATAAGCAAAGGAAGCAGGGATATTTAGTATACCCTCCTTGTTGTCCTAGCAGAAAATTAACCATTTTTAAGTCAACACATATGATCCACTCGTGCTCCCTATATTTGATAAGATTTAAAACCTTTTCTATATGTTCATACTTTTCTTTTAATTTTGTTGAGTGCCCAATCGGTATCGAGCCGTATAGATTGCCATTATGCAACAACACACACTTAAGACTTCTTTTCGAACTGTCTAAAAACAAGCGCCAATCATTTGCATCGTAAGACTCAACCCCCATCTTCTTTAACAAACCAACTATGTCGCAGCAATATACTAAACTATCCTCTGTTCTAAAATATTTAACAAGTTCTTCTTCTCTTTTTCTGTAAAATGAAATGTACGTGTTTGAAGTAAGCAAGTTTTTCTCTTTAAGTCTTGAAGCTAAAATTTCCGCAGCCTTTTTTGGCAAATTTAGATCCCTTACAAGATCATTCAACTCGGCCTGGTTAAACTTTTGCGGATCATTTTGACTTTCAAATACGCTGGGGTCAAAATCGGTGTCTGACTCCTCAAAGTGCATAACAATATTTTCAGGAACATCTTCAACTAATTCTTGAGTTGGCAGACCCTTAAATTTTGGAATGGGGATCTCATTTGAATGTAGCACAGGTCGTATCGCGGTGTCGAAATTTGGGTACTCGATACAATGTTTATTTTTCTTAGTGAAGCCCGAAGTCTTGACAAAGCAAAGGTAGCAATCGGTCTCGTGGTTAGTAGGCTCTCGCCACACCTGATATGGAAAAAAAATTGTAAAGCGTTAACAAAAGCGACGAGAGACTTGTTTTTATGAATTTTATCAAAAGTTATCACCCAAACATTTAACATTTCTATGTGTTTCAACCTTATGCAATATTGAGATTCTTATAAACATTTTCTGTAAATTTTTGTTTATGTACCTAAGTTACAATTACATTTAGGTAAGTTACAGTATACTAGTGATTAAATTACGTAGTTTTATGAAATCATAAACTTACCATTGGAACTCCAAAAGGTATTTTTGAATCCGAACCCTTCGTCCAATGTCGCAGTCTTTCAATGCATATAGTGCAGGCTTTATGTGGAGCCCACGATTTATCTTGGTCCCCCAGTTTTATGCCAAAATAAGCTAAGTAAGCTCTTTTTACGAAGTCAGTTATATTTGCTCGTTGATGTGGAAGTGTAAAATTTCCACATATATAACAGAAGGAATCAGGGTTGTTTTTGCATTTGAACTTTCTAGTGCTTGATGACATGAAATTAAACTAGAAACACGGATGAGTAGGTACAATATAAATTACGTCTAATTAAATCAACTATATTAAATCACGATGACAAAATTACTCACTAAATCATATGCCAATTCAAAATTATGTTAATGCCCAAACTTAATTAACTAACTCAACTGACTAACTGACTGATTGAATTGACTGATTAACTCTGGAAACGAGTCGCTTTTATATATTTTAGTTGTCCCTCTAGAATACTCTACAGAGAACAGGAACGCTCGAGAAAATTTTAGAATTCTATGATATTTTTAGTTTAATTTACTAATATTAAAATGGGTTAAAAATGACAAAATTAAAAATATTTTTAGGGTGTTACATATAAAAATATACATAATACAACAATACCATAACAATAGGTACAAATACCTAGATAAAAACCTAGTTGCATAATGTGTAACTGCAAAAAGACTTAGCGAGTATTGAGAAAAAAACCTTTTTATGAATACGACGAAAGAGGAGGGGTGTTGAGCAAAATCAGGACCTGATAGAGCAAAACCGAGTAAAAATTCGTGCTCAGCGCACCCAAATTACCTAGAACTAACTGTCAAATCTAATTCAATAGACAAAAAGTTGAAATTTGTTCCCCAGTGTTATAAATAGGATGTATCGGTATTCATCATTATACGCCGAATACCTCTGCATGTCAGTCAATTCAGCTTGACAGATAGAATCAATCGACGCTGCTTTTGTCTTAGCAGTTTTAAACTTCTCACTGGCTTATGAAGTGTATAGGTGTCCTGCTCATGCAAAAATTTCTGAACATTTTTTTCTCTAAACCCTCAGTATAGACACCTCTGCACAGTCTATTAACCCTACCGTAGGAAGCCGGATTAGAGATATCGTAATAATGTTTGCTTAATACGTAAGCCATTTACATATTTTAGAAGCGCGTGGGTAGGGTTGTGCGTTGGTGGTTGGCCTCTTCTTCTTCTTCTTCTTCTTTTTCTTCTTCTGTTATGGTATATGCATTGTTTGTTCCAGATCTTTCATTCTGTTCTGGTTGTCAGTCAGGGTTTTTGGTATGTTTATCTGTTGTAGCTTCGATTTAATGCGACTCCATCCTATTGGAGGTGGTCTATCCCACTTTCTTACCAAATCATGTACGATATCAACAATATTCGAACCATGAACCCTTCCTCCTTCAACGACAACCTAACCAGTATCAGACCAATGTATAACAGGATCCTAGCTCAATAGATTATAAAGGCTTAGTCCTTTATTCCTCAATGTATGAGGGAGACTATTTTTTAATACATGCTCGAGATGCTGCGGACTCACCCCGTTGCAAAGCTGGGCACTTGCGGGTTTTTTTGCGGTACTGCGGTACTACCGCACTACCAAACCGGTACCGCATAACGCAGTACCGCAAAGGATCGCTGAAAGTACAGCAGTACCGCTACCGCATTTTTTGCGGTACTGCGTTATGCGGTACCGGTTTGGTAGTGCGGTAGTACCGCAGTACCGCAGTACCGCAAAAAAAAAACGCAAGTGCCCAGCTTTGCCCCGTTGTTCTTTGTTTGTTCGTCTCTAGTCTCACCATGATTAGCATCGCCCCTATGTTTGATAACTACGGGGAACTCCACAGGTTTTTTTATAATTTTCGTACTCCTGATAAAATTTCTGAAGAGCTTCTTGGTATAAAATTATTTTCTTGTCAGGACGCCTTTCGCTGTTTAGCAGATTCACCAATTCGATTTCCATTCTTTTAAGCTTGTTTTTAATGGGTTCTAGAATTGATTCCTGATTCTTTGTATTTTGTAGTGAAGCATACACTTCGTGCGGAACCACGACTACTTTCTTCATTATATTAAACTAGACAATAAAAGCACCACAACTGAAAATAAGATGTGGAGGAATGAACTACTTCTTCGTACAATAATTCGGTTTTTCTTTCCCACAGTTTGGCTTTTACGAGCGAGACCTCGTATTATGTTCTTGTAACGACGAAAGCGCGACTTCTGTAAGGGTTTTATTGGTACATTGCATTTTATAACATTGAGGCAGATTTCACAGATACATTTTAAAAAGTCAGGATCAGTATCACTGGATGACAAAAAATAACTTTTTTTTTGGTCACATGAACAAAAATGGGTGGATTTCATAGTTTTTTTTACCGCAGAGTAAAAAAATTACCTCAAAATTTGTCTATCACCTACCAATATTGAGTTAATTGAAAATGAAATTTCGACTAATTTATAGATGTAATAGCAATATCAAAGTAGAAAATGCATATTGAACTCGCCTAAAATGTAGCTACCGATGATTTACGCTTGTCTTACTCACAAATGAAAGTCAACAGTGATGTGTCGCAACTTATAAGCAGAGGAAGAGCAAGGGTCAGACCCTGTCCACTTCCTATTCTGACTCAACTCCTAAGTAATGTAAATTCGTATATCACTCTAAAACTGCGGGTGATAGAAAAATTCTGTTTTTATTTCCGTAATCGACGAAAAAAATTACATATAGTTCAAATAAAAATATGTGTGACAAAAACTTTGTTGACCAGTGTATTTTTAACAAGCAAGTGTTGGAGAGTGCGCGGTAGTCGGTGATAGATTTTTATAAATTCATGGTATTTCTTTAACCTCTTCGTCATTCTGGAATATAGACCGTTTCAGCCTAGTTTGGAAATATATTCGTTTTTAGAAGAGCTCTAAACGTGTTTCGCGGGTGAAGGTCACAAACCACATATCCGGAACGTCGACTTGTAACTTCTTTATAAACTCCCAAACACTCCTTACACTGATTCGGGGACATTTGATTGGCCAATACCCCAATTTGCGATACATCTCGGCGCTGCGCGAATAGGACTAATCGGACTAGATATTGTGTGTTTAATGATACATCACGCAATCACGCATATACCTGTTCTTGAAAAAGAGATTCTGATTGATGAAGAACACGCTTATGTTAAGATGGTGGGAGAATACTGTAAATGTTTCGGCAAAGGTTTTATTCATTTCTAACATGAGATCGTCAATTACAATAACCGTGTACTCATCGCCCTTTATCGAGCTAACATCATAAACACCTTTGTGGAATAAAATAATGTCTTGGTAATCGTTGAAAACAGCTTGGTATGTCGAATAACACCATATAACTTTATATACAGGCTTTGAGAACAGTTCGTCTTTATCTTTAATGATTTTAAGCATAAACATGGTTTTATCACATCCTGTAGGACCGGATATAATTCATGTAGGACTCGCGAACCTGAATTTTTCTACAGAGTCCATCTCTAACGCAGCACACTCTTAAATGTCACCCTCACCAGATATAATAAAATTTCAAGTGCCAGTGCTTATATTCGTTAACATTATTTTCTTCAGAACTGTGAATGATGACACCACCGTGCCTCAACAGCCATCTGTCGCGGATGTTCACGATGATGATAACGTAATTATTGAGGCAACAGACTACGCTCCTTGCAGAAGCGTACCAACCTCCAGCCCCATATCCGTTAGCTTCTGTTCCCTCAACAACATCATCTCCCATGCCACCCAGTCTAAAAAGACGGAGACACGAGGATGAAAACGGGAGAACAGAAACGTCCTCTGCGTCTGGTATGCCACGTAAACGTGTAAAATTCTCCACGAACGCGCCGAGTGTTGCACCCTCAGCAAGTTCTGAAAATGTAATGGAGCCTCAGCCCTCCACGGCTTATGCCACACCACCCACAGTAGCTCCAACTACAAATAAAACTGCTTCCACTTCTCAGTATTTCGTGCCCCCTTCTGCTGTACCCTCCATCTCGTCAACAATATCTCAACCTGTAGACGGCAGTATATCATTCGAGCTGGGGCGCACCGTTACCTCCCCCCCTGCGCTGGCGAAAATTCGCTACGCACTCAGGATCGAGTATAGCAACGGAGTTGAACACGGACTGCGCCGCATAGTTGAACTTTTCGTGGAGTTTCCCCTTCAGAGCAGTGAGCGGCACGAGTTCAGGGTAAGGCTTGCTATCAGGTTCGGGTCAAATGATGGAGATAGAAATGACTTTTGGATAGTAATACCCTACAGACGGCTGTCTGTAGAATATATCGATTATATTTTGGAGTGTCTTAGCAAGCCACCCAGAGCAGCACAGAGTTTAACTTACTGTGTTGTGGGACATACGGCCACGCTATATACACTTAACTTTAACAGCTATCAAATATACATACATCACACTAATTTCGATCGAGGTTGTGGCTTTATAGCAATAATCTTGGCCCATATGTTCAGCGTATTAAATACAGTTGCCAAAAAAGTTTGGATGCCTACGGTTGTGCAGCGCGTGTGGAAACTACCCACAGATTGCGGGCTTGATTTTAGCTGTGATATGGGTCCTGAAGAGTTGAAATGGGAAATGGGAGTGCGTGTAGTTGTATTTGGCTTGGATGAGCTTGGTAGGACTGTATATATTTTTAAAAGCAGTGTGAGAGACCGGATAAAGCCTTTATTTATTTTAGGTTTGCCGGGGAGAACGTATCTCCCCATTCGTAATATAAGAACTCTTTACGCGAGTTACGATAAAAGTCGTTAGTACGGCAGGCATCATGATCTGTGTAAGGAATGTCTCGAGTTTACGAATGATCTAGTGAAACATTGTAAGGACTACCACATGATTTGCGACCAGTGTAAAAGCCCTAAGTGCGAAAGCCGTGTAGTTGAAGACGAGAGGAGAGATTGTAATGTATGTACACGCATGGTTTTCAATAATACTTGTTTTGATTTCTCATAAATCTAATGGGACGTGCAAGAAAATAAGAATTTGCAAATGTGGTATGCTTCATACGATGGATAGCTGGGGAAAATTCAAGCATAAGTGTGATGAAATTCACTGTACTACATGTCATGAGAAATATAAGGCGGATGGTGTAAAGCACGTATGTTATATGATACAGAGACTTACACAAACCCAGAGACAAAGGTTATTCCCATCTTACTCGTAAGCCAGACTATCTGTGACGAGTGCATGAACGTTGAGTGTGATGAAATCTAACTTATCCCTGGCCTCAAATACATGTCGTCAGGGAATGTTTGTTTGTTTGCTTGTTTGTTAGATTTTTGTTTGTTTTCTTTTGTTTTTCTTTTTTGTTTTTTCTTTTAAACCTACAAATATCGCTAATGAAAGACGTGAAGCCTCATAAAGGAAGATGAAGAACCCAAGGGGGAAGGGGGCCGCTCAAGGGCCTCCTCGTGAAAGACGGTGAGGAACCCAAGGAGGAAGTTCTCAAATTGATCCATTAGGCTCAGTAAGGTGGGATTATGAATTTGCCAATAAAAATGATATTGAAATGTGGTCTAGATTCAAGGAAATTTTAGAGGACGTACAGTGTAGGTGTATTCCTTTCAGAACTGTTAGGAATAACAAAATTAGGAAACCTTTGTGGTGGAATAAGGAAATAGCTAAAATAATAAAAAATAAAAAAAGCGCATTCAGGGAATTTAAAAGCAGTGATAGTATTTTGGACTTGGATAATTATAGGCATTTAAGAAATAAGCTAAAATCATAGTTTGATTAGGGAGAGCAAAAAGCATAGTGAAATAAATCTAGTTAGAAATTGCAATATAAAGATCCAAAGAAAGTCTTTAGTTTTTCTAAATATAATAATAATAATAATAATAATAATAATAATAATAATAATAATAATAAAAAGCATGATAGGATTGGCCCAATAGAACATGATGATAGGATGTTTGAAAAAGATCAGGATATTGTCGGTATTTTTAATAATTATTTTAGCTCTGTTTTTACAGAAGAAAATTTAAATAACTTTGATTTTAATTCTTTAGATTTTGTAAATTCAGGCATTTTTAATCATATTCATACAATGAAGGATGATGTTAGGCAAGTGATTTATATAATGAAGTCAAATAAAGCTGCTGGACCTGATAATATATATATATATTTGCTACGATTCTCAGAGAAGGGGAAGAAAGCTTATCTGAAGCACTAACTATTTTGTTTGCTAGGACTATGAATTATGCGGAGGTAGCAGATGAATGGAAAAACGCAAATATAGTACCCATTTACAAAAAGGGTAGTAAAATATACTAGATACTGGTAGGAAAGATACTAGAAAGACTTATAAAGAATAATATTGAAGATGATTTGGAAATATTTAATCTTATTTCAAGTTCCCAAAATGGATTTAAATCAGGACGGTCTTGATAATAAAAACCCACTCTAATAGACAGAGTTTATTTCCACAACAGTTTCGATGCCCACTGGCATCCTCTTCGGGTGGATACAGAAAAACGAATGAACTAAAAACAAAAGGGGAAACAGTCCAGAGCGTTTAAGAAATTCGCACATAGATTAGGTCCCGTTATCCCGACAGTGGAAGGGCATTTTATTAAAGGGACCCGCTTTTTAAACACATTCGCATAAATTTAAAAACTATCTTCTTGTTGTATACATATAGCTTCTATTATTTTACATAATTATTACATTAATTTTTAAATATGTTACATTTAATATTGTATTATTATTTATTACAGAAATTATAAATTTATTATTACATTGAATCTAATTTGGTTCCGTTATGTAGATGATATTTTCTCATTTTGGCCTGACCACTGGAACAACTTTGACACTTTCAGTCATTAAATAATCTTGTTCCCTCTATTAAATTTAAATATGAATGGGAGAATGACAAACAATTACCTTTTCTAGATGTTTTGATCATTAACGAAAGCGGAAAGCCCAATTTCACGGTCTATAGAAAACCTACCCATTGTAATTCGTACATTCATTATTTTTCATATCACGATGAAGGGGTTAAAAGCTTAATTATTTCTTCCATGTTTCTAAGAGCACTCAGGATTTGGAACCCACATTTGCTAGACCCCGAAAATTCTAAGATTTGGAACATTTTTAAGGATTTAAAATATCCTGAGTGGTTTATTAGAAAGGCGTATTTTAAAGCCAGAAAAACTTTTTATGCCCCTCGGGAACTGTCAGTTAACCAAAAACAATATGTGAGTTTGCCTTACATTGCCTGCTTAGAAATAGTTAAACCGTTGACGAAAGATTTTAAGTTTGCTTTGGCTTTCAAATATTCATCTACCGTGAAAAGTAAATTGGTTAGGAATAACGTTTCAAAACAGGAACAAGCCTGTGTCTACGGCATTCCCTGTAAAAGTTGTGATTTAGTATACGTAGGAGAAACTGGAAGAAATATTGCAACCCGTATTAAGGAACACAAATATGCCTTCAGAAGTTGTAACACCAATAATGCTATTTTTCATCACGCTAGCCAAAATAATCATGCTATAGATTGGGAATCAAGTAAAGTACTTTATAAATGTAATAATTATGTCAAAAGAAAAATAATAGAATCTGTGTGTATAGAACAAGCAGATAATTTTAATTTGTACGAGGGTACCTGAGATTCTTGGTCAAAAAATCCCTTACGGAGTAAGGGTTCTAACATAAGTGTAATTAGTGTAAAGGTAATAATAATAAATGTTAAAAAATATGTAAGTGCAATAAAATAATCAATGCAGTAATTATGTCAAAATAGTAGAATCTGTATGTATGAACAGGAAGATAGTTTTAATTTGAGCGTATGTACTTATAAGCGGGACCCTGTAATAAAATGCCCTTCCGGTTTCGGTTTACAATTTCTGCATAATAAATAACAATAATATAATCAATAAATAATCAATGTAATAATAAATTTATAATTTCTGTAATAAATAACAATGCAATATTAAATGTAATAAATTGAATAATAAATGTATAATAAATGTATAGAACAGGTATATAATTTAAATTCATGCGAATGTACCTATAAGCGGGTCCCTTTAATAAAAATGCCCTTCCTGTGTCGGAAGAACGGGACCTAATTTATTCGTAGCGGTCGCTTGAAGGTTCCTTCCTCGCCCCCCCCCCTTTTTCATTTGTTTTTCGGTTTGTAATTTTCGTATAATAAACAACAATGTAATAACACTGGTATGCATCAATTTTGCTGTCAAGGGTTTTGTAAGTGGTTCTTATAGAGTTTTTCCTGATGATTTCGAATCTGCAATCCGTTTTTCTCAATCAGCTCAGGTTATCCGGCTATGGCCTCATAAGTAAAATAGAATTTTTCGTGATTTTGTCAAAGCGGAATTGGAACAGTAACATCTATCATCACTTGTTTCACTTGTATAATATCTTTTTTTACTTTTCAGGCATATAGATAAAATATTGCATAATGAATAGAGCGTGTAAAAATGATCCCAATAGATTCTGCTACATATGTGGGACGGTTACCATGCCAAATAACCAGTCCCAAATCACTAAATTTGTGAAGACAATGTATAGAGCATACTTTGGAATTAAGCTAGGGGACCAGGACAAAAATTTCGCCCCTCATATGTGCTGCAAGACGTGCATTGAAAATTTGAGAAGATGGAGCAAAGGCAGAGCGAAATCTTTGCCTTTTGGAATTCCCATGATTTGGAGAGAAGGAAAGGATCACGTGACAGATTGCTATTTCTGCATGACAAACCTCCAAGGTGGGCTTATAAATTTATTTTTCTTAAATATTTTGAAATCCTCGTATGAAACTTGACATAATATTCACCATAATGTAATATTCACCATATATAGCATAATATTCACCATAATGGTAATCATACATTTACATATACATATTGTTATAGAAAATACATTTACACATACATATTGTTATACAAGTTACATTTACATATACAATGATTGTATATTTTCTTTCTTTTTCATTCATATTGTTCCCAAAGGGACAATATGAATGAAAAAGAAAGAAAATATACAGACTCCATCGACCTATTTCATATCTTACAGACCGCAGCCTTCCCTCACGAGCCGCCACTGTCTGAATGCTTCTTCTATTTCATATGCAAGTTTTATATCCATGTTTCTGTGTTTCTATCTTCAGGAGTTAACAAGAAGAATAAACACATTGTTGTATACCCTGACATTCCTTCTGCTATGAGACCTGTACCCCATGGTCCTGGAATTCCAATACCCGACCCACCTCAAACCCTGGACTTCGATGATTCTGATGATGAATCAATGACCAATGCCAATGACCAGTCCCAGTTGTATATACCTCAAAATGTCGCTTCAAATGAGCCGAGGCCTCTCAACCAGGCCAAACTTAATGATCTTACCAGGGATTTAGGACTTTCCAAATTAGCTGCCGAGATCTTGGGCTCACGACTTCGAGAGGACAACTTGCTGGCTCCGGGAACAACATTCTCCTGGTATAGGAAATGAGAGGAAGAATTCCGCAAGTTTTTTGCAGTGCACGAAAATACCTCTTCCTTAGTGTACTGCTGCAATGTTGAGGGGCTAATCGAATCCTTGGGCCTGCCATATAACGCATCAGAATGGAGGCTATTTATAGACTCGTCTAAACGAAGTTTGAAAGCAGTACTTCTCAACATTGGGAATAGGGTTGCATCAGTCCCTGTAGCACATTCCGTACAACTTACTGAGAGCTACGATAACATGAAAATTTTACTGGATGCTCTCGTATACGACCAACATAACTGGAGGATCTGTGAAGATTTGAAGGTAATACTAATATCATAAGTAAACTATTGCTATTGACTATGTTGTTTTTCCAAAGGTTATTTGAGAGCGTATAAGAACACTTAACTTCCCCACAGAAGTGATACAGTCCAATGCATAGATTTTTTTTATCTGATAGAACAAATTCTTTAAATTCTTTAAATATTTTCATTTTTTTTCAGATTGTGGCATTTGTATTGGGAATGCAAGGGGGATACACGAAATACCCATGTTTCCTCTGCAAATGGGATAGCCGAGCGGATGAGAAGCACTATGCACAGCGTGAATGGGCATCCAGACAGAATTTTGAACCTGGGTCGCATAATGTCGTTTCAGTGCCCTTGTACCACCAACAAAAATTTTGCTCCCACCACTTCATATTAAGCTGGGCTTGATGAAAAATTTCATCAAATCAATGAATAAGGAGGGTTCAGCATTCCGATATCTCGAGAGTAAATTTCCTCATATATCTGATGCTAAACTAAATGCTGGGGTTTTTGATGGTCCTCAAATTCGAACTTTGATCAAGGATACTCAGTTCGAAAACGCAATGACTCCAACTGAGAAGAATGCCTGGCAGGCATTCAAATCAGTTGTCACTGATTTTCTTGGCAAGCGTAGAAGTCCAGAATACGAGTCCGTTGTCGAAAACTTGATGGAAGCTTTCAAAGCTCATGGGTCGCGCATGTCCATAAAAATGCACTTTTTGTGGTCCCACTTGGACTATTTTCCTGAAAATTGCGGGGATTATAGTGAGGAACAGGGTGAATGATTTCACCAAGATATCAAAATAATGGAAGAGAGGTACCAGGGAAACTGGGATATCAATATGCTGGCGGACTATTGCTGGTGTTTGAAGCGAGACGCGCCCGAAGAAAAACACAGACGGAAAGCCAAAAAAACTTCATTCCTTCCTCAATAAACTTTTTTCCATATTCATTGTATGAATAAAAGTATTTATTCACACAATGTTTTCATTTTTCACGAGTGTTCTTATAATATTATTCGTATCTACAGTGTTTAAGCTAAAAAAATCAATAAATTTGGGGATAAAATTGGACTTATAATAAATGGCCAATAGAGAAAAAACCTGACCTGATTGAGGAAAACCAATGTCATTTTCGAATTCAGCATGGTCGAATTATATAATATGAGTTGAGAAAACCCTCACAGCAGACAAAAAAATTTCATATGCATACCAGTGTAATCAATGTAATAATAAATTTATAATTTCTGTAATAAATAATAATACAATATTAAATGTAACATATTTAATAATAAATGTAATAATTATGTAAAATAATAGAAGCTATATGTATACAACAAGAAGATAGTTTTTAAATTTATGCGAATGTGTTTAAAAAGCGGGTCCCTTTAATAAAATGCCCTTCCACTGTCGGGATAACGGGACCTAATCTATATGCAAATTTCTTAAACGCTCTGGACTGTTTTCCCTCTTGTTTTTTGGTTCATTCGTTTTTCTGTATCCACCCGAAGAGGATGCCAGTGGGCATCGAAACTGTTGTGGAAATAAACTCTGTCTATTAGAGTGGGTTTTTATTATCATATTGTGACTTTCACGCAGAAAAAAGTGAAGTTTTTTTGCATTTATTCAGGACGGTCTTGTTTGTCTAATCTCTTAGGCTTTTTAGAGTTTGTAACTGATCAAGTAGATAATGGAAATGATGTTATTTATTTGGATTTTAGTAAGGCATTTGACAAGGTTCCGCATAGGAGACTTCTGTATAAATTAAAAGCTCATGGGATATTGAGGTCAGTTATAAATTGGGTAGAAAAATGGTTAGAAGACAGAGCACAGAATGTAATTCTAAATGGTCATGAATCTGTGTGGCAGAAAGTGAAAAGTGGGTTACCACAGGGATCAATGTTAGGTTCATTACTCTTTATTTTAAATCTAAATTATTTAGAGAAGGGAGTAGATAGTAAAGTTTCTAAATTTGCAGATAATACAAAAGTAGTTGCTCCAGTTACAAATATAGAAAATTCTTATAAACTACAAAAAGATCTTGATAGGTTAGTTGGTTGGGCTAGTAAATGGCAGATAGAATTCAATGTTAAAAAATGCAAAGTCATGCATTTTGGTATAAATAATGAAAACTTTAGTTATGAGACGCAAGGAAAAATGGTTAGACGATGTTAGACAGGAAAAGGATCTTGGCATTATATTTCTTTTATGCAGGAAGGAGTGGCAAGGGCAAAAGCCCGCAAAAGCCCCCCTCCCGCGGAAGAAGAGAGCCAAAAACAAGGTCCGTGGTTTATGAGACGCCTAGACACACTGCGTTTGAAAGATGGGAGGTCATAGACAGGATGAAAGATGGATTCAGAAAGGTTGTTCCAGAGTTCACCGGTTGAGTAGATGAAAGACTGAAAATATCGAATAACCCTTGCATTAGATAGTTGGACAGAAAAGGAATGAGAAAGTGTAGAAAGTCTGGTACTGCATGCTCTCCTTAAAGGAGGAGCCATGCAGTTAGAGAGTTCAGAAGAGCAATGTCCGTTATGATAGCGATAGTAAAGAGAGAGTGAGGCAACATTGGGGCGAAGAAAGAGAGATTGAAGGCAATCAGTAAGAGGCGAGGAATTGATGAGACGAAAAGCCTTTGATTCTACTCGGTCAAGTACGACTGTGTGGGTTGAGCCACCCAACACATGAGAAGCATACTCCGCACAGAGGTTAACAAGACCCCCTGTACAGAGACAACAACTGAGTGGGGGGGTGAAGAAACTGCGGAGACGGTACAGTACACCTAACCACTTAGAAGCTGTCTTGGAAAGTGTATATGTGATCTTTCTAGGAAAGATCACGAGAAAAGGAAAAGCCAAGAATGTTAAGAGAAGAGGAAGGATTCAGTTGTGTATTGTTGAAGGTAAGAGGATAACCGTGTGAAAGATTGTGATGAGTAGAGAGATGGAGGAACTGAGTTTTTGAGGCATTGAAAGCCACAAGGTTTTCTCTACCCCAATCAGAGATAGCAAAAAGATCAGAGGTCAGATGCCCCAGAGCCGTCCTACGCGAATCATGAAGCGACTGCCGTGAGGGACGCTTTGGGAAGAGGGTGGAGAAGTGAAGAGTGGAGTCATCGACATAGGAGTGAATAGGACAGGAACTGCGAATTAAAAGATCATTAATAAATAAAAGGAAAAGAGTGGGTGACAGGACAGAACCCTGAGGAACACCACTGTTAATAGCTTTAGGAGAAGAACAGTGGCCATCTACAACTGCAGCTATAGATCGGCCAGAAAGGAAATTAGAGATGAAGGCACAGATAGAAGGATAGAAACCGAAGGAGGGCAGTTTCGAAATTAAAGATATGTTTAGCTTTCGATATGTTTAGCGCAATAGCAAAAGTTTCACCGAAATCCCGAAACGAGGATGACCAAGAGTCAGAGAGATCTGCAAGAAGATCGCCAATAGAGTGACCCTTGCGGAATCGATACTGCCGATCCGAAAGAAGATTGTGAGAAGAAAGGTGTTTAAAAATCTTCCTATTAAAGATAGAACAAAAAACTTTGGAAAGGCAAGAAATCAAAGCAATTGGACGATAGTTGGAGGGTTGAGAGTGGTCATTCTTCTTTGGAACATGCTGAATGAAAGCGAACTTCCAGCAGGAAGAAAAAGTACCAGATGAGAGACGAAGACGAAAGAGTTTGCCTAGGCAGGGTGTCTGCACAGAAGTACAGTTCTTAAGAACTTTACATAATAAAGTCAGAGGGGGGAGGAGATCGAGGAACAACACCGGAATCGTTCGGGGTTGAATTGTAAGTGAGAGTTTGAGCAAAGAGTTCAGCTTTGTCAGGAGAAGAGACGGCAACTGTGCCGTCGGAATGGAAAAGAGGAGGGAAAGAAGAAGAAGTAAAGTTGTTGATGAGGTTTTTAGCTAGATGCCAGAAAGAGCGAGAAGAATTAGAATTGGATAGATTTTCACATTTTTGTCAGATGAAGGAATTTTTGGCGAATCGAAGAACAGATTTTGCACGATTCCAGGCAGAAATATAAGCCGAGTAAGAGTCAGGAGTTGGATGGCGACGGTACCTTCTCAAAGCCTCTTCTCTGTTGCGGATAGCATTAGAACAAGTAAAGTTAAACCAAGGTTTTTTTACATTAGTAGGAACAGAATATGAAATGTACGCTCCATGCCCGAGAGAATCCCCTCCGTGATGCGATCTGCACATTCAGAAGGGCCGCGGACGGAAGCAGTAATCATTCCATGGGAAATCACAGAAGTACTGCCTAAGGGCCTCCCAATCAGTAAAGAGCTAAAATTTTCTAAGCAGTGTTTAGAGGCTAGAAATAAAGCAAATAAAATTTTAGGTATTATTAAGAGGACTGTTAGTTACAAGAGTAAGGAAGTCATCTGTAAGTTATATAATTCTTATGTTAGGCCTCACTTAGAATACTGCAGTCAAGCTTGGTCCCCTCACCTTAGACATGATATTGATATGCTTCAAGGTGTGCAACATAGGGCAACCAAGCTTATCCCTAACCTAAGAATATTGGAATACAGGGAAAGATTAAAGGAACTAGGTATGTTTAGTTTTGAGAGACGTTGTATGAGGGGAGATATGATACAGATGTTCAAAATGTTTTCAGGTTTGGACAATTTAGATATACATAACTTTTTCTCATTAGAGGCTGATGGAATAACTCGAGGGCATAAATAGGGCGAGATTTACCCTCTCTGCGGCCCCTAGGCCAAGTTTTCAGAGGCGCCCCACCCATACCCAAACTCTACCTTATTATAAACTGAACAGATCGAGTGTTTGGTTTAAATGCTGTAAGTTTACCAGCATTACAGACTTGATTTACAATCACAGAAGTATATTGAATTAAAATGTTTATAAAAAGCTCAACTGACTTGATATTTATTTTGACAATGCCTCACAGACACAAAACTAAATTGAATTACATTATTTATTAGTCCACGAGTCCACTGCCTATCCTATCCACATTGGAGTCACATATACCGTAACAATAACTAATTGGATCACATAACATTATACTGGATGTCAATGTGGATTTACGGTGTTTACCACATTTACAGACTTGACAAATCAGTGAAAAATAATTATTCACAAAACACAAAATAGAAAAGCAAAATATTGAATACATGCATATGTATATATGCAGTTAATCCATTTAATGATAATACTATTAATATTTGTTTCTTGGAATACATGTCATGCATCATGCATGTGGGTTTACCACATAATACTGTCCGACATGACAACACAAATCTATGAAAAAATAAATCACAAAAAGATGCAAATAATGTCATGGAGTTTAATGTGTGATAAAACTGTTGACAATAAAATGAAATTTTATTCATCCAGCCTGAGATTTTAATTTATAATTTAAAACAACCTAGCTGGTTATGGCTCAGAAACAATGAACATGTTGTATGTATGATGGTATGCTGTCTTACACATGGTCTGGAACGTGCTTTTCCACCAGCAAACTCATCAACGATATCATCATCTGAGAATGTTTCCACAAGTTCAGATTCGATGGCGAGCAAAGCTATGCTATCCAGTCTGTCCTGACTTATAAACGATCGTAAATCATTTTTTACACGGTTAAGGCAAGAAAATGACCTTGCTGCACTGCTGGAATGCACAGAAAAATACGCAAGACTATGTTGACATTTGAATAGATTACTTGTAGTTTATTAGCTCTGATTAATTTTACAAGTTCTGGAATTGGTTTACCTAGATGTTCCATACTTTTCAAATGTGCTCGAAGGTATATGCATTCATCAACCAGGGCTTCTTCCAAGTCTTCAAAATATTGATCACAAAGGTGTTAGCTTTTCAAAGAAGCTGAAACTGTTGTAGACAAGCTGGTATGCTTCCAACCTCCTTTGTACTGTAGTTCACAGGATAGTTTATCCAGAACTGGAAAGAATATGTTTACACGGAACTGATCTTTGGCATTCGGCTCCGCTTCTCCTTCTTGGTTGACATCAAAAGGTAGCTTCTTTCTCCTACATTTAGCTGTAGCAGTGTCATAATCTTCTAGGTCAGACAATTCTTTGGCTTCTCTTTCATATCTGTCAAACTCCTCTCTGGATTCTTGAACAAGCGTGACCAGACTTCCATAGAGTGTAACAGCAGTACCTATGTCCGTACTAGCACTCTGAAGACATCTGCCGGTGGCATTAGTAGCATGACCGCAAAATGGTAGAGTGGAATTGCAATTTTGATCAATGTTGCAAAGGGGGGATAATGTTGCAAAAGGGGGTAGGTGTAATGTTGCATGAAGGGGGAAGATTTGATGGGAGATGGGAGGATGACCTCTCCCAAAGGGGTGAACCTGACATTTTTGGGGGAGAAGTTGGGTCGGCCTCACCCCACAAAGGGGTATACCTAACTTAAGAGAGAGAAAGGAGGAGAGTCTTTGGGGGAGAATGTGGGACAGCCTCACCCCCCCAAAGGGGTATACCTAAGAGAGAGAGGAGAGAGAGAAAGGAGAGAGAGAGAGCATGTTTCGCCTGGCATAACGAGACTCATAATAAAGCTCTCGGCTTCAGCACCTGGTTTATAAGGTGTAAATCAGCCATTTGGCTTAATCTGGCTTAAAAGACGTAATTGGCTTGTTTAGGTGTATATTAATAACCGTGGAGCGAATTAAAAGCGCACACACACACACACACGCACATACACTCCCCGACTATATACACGCACACACATTGGCTTAAGAAGCCATTTTGCTTAGAAGGCTTACTCTGTCTTAGAAGGCGTAAGTGGCTTGTTCAGGTGTGTATTACTATTTTTTAAGTTGCCAAATTGCACTATTTATTTAATTAAAGCAGATATTATTAACAGTTAGCTTAGAAGTCTTAAGCAGCAAGTTGGTTTAGAAGGCGTAACCAGCCATTTGGTATATATATATATATATATATATATATATATATATATATATATATATATATATATATATATAAATAATATCGTTTATATATGCAACCAAAAAATTAAATAAAACACCATTATATCTTTCTGTTTCCTTAGACAAATTATTGGAATTAATTTTATGAAATATATAGAAAATAAATATACAATCAAAATAGTTTATTCTATACACAGTTTAAACGAGGAATATATATATATATATATATATATATATATATATATATATATATATATATAAATAATAATAGTATAAGAAATACCCAAGTTCAACGAGGAATATATATACAATAAAAAATAAAATAAAAAATAATAATTGTATATGAAATACAGTTTAAACGAAGAATATATATATATATATATATATATATATATATATTATATATATATATATATATATATATATATATACTAAAAATAAATAAAAATTACAAATATAAGAAATACACAGTTTAAACACACATGGTGTTTCAGGAGGAATGGTCAATACTTCGGGAGGTGATAGTATCGGTCATTGTGAGAAAAAAGTTCATATAAACATGTATCTAATTCTCAATGGTTACGGAGATAGAGCTGTTTGAATCTACAAATACAAAAGCATTGTTAATGGTAATCAAGAAAGAGAAACCAATTACTGTTTCTAACATTTAATGTTTAAACATTGGCATTTTGAATGGTATCAGATACAGAAATGACAAATTTGTTACACTTTACAATGCCTTTTCGAAAATCCCACCGTCAACCTCAATGCACTTTGCAACTCGTGTGCGAAGATCGCGTGTTGTTCGTCTGAGTTGATTTTGACGTTCCTTTATGCGGGCAGCAGCATCCAAAATGCGCGCGAGCAATTCGTCTCGTGTATCCACCTTTCTTTTGTAAACTTGACTTTTCATCCACCCCCACAAACAATAATCTAACGGAGAGAGGTCTGGAGACCTTGGTGGCCATTGAATGGGACCACCGCGGCCGATCCATCGACCATGGAAAGTTTGATTTAGGTATTGTATCACCAGACGGGTAGAATGTGGAGGAGCTCCGTCATGCTGAAAGTACATACCAGCGCGTGTAGCCAAAGGAACATCCTCCAATAGTCCTGGTAATTCATTTTGCAGAAATTCTAGGTAATTTTGTCCTGTAAGCCGATTCTTTAAAGTAACAGGCCAATCAGCTGATCATCGATGATACCGCACCACACATTGGCAGAGAAGCGATGTTGAAAATTTGTTTCCACAGTGGCATTTGGATTTTCATCTGACCACCGATGAGAGTTACGAGTGTTGTTGATACCGTCACGGGTGAAAGTAGCTTCATCGGTGAACAGTATTAATCGAAGCAATCGGCGATTAGCATTTACCCAATGACAAAATTCCAGTCGCATGGCAGCGTCTCCTGGTTGAAGGTGTTGTACACGCTGTACATGATATGGATGCAAGCCTTCCTTACGTAATGTTCGCCATACTCTTGTGTGTGGTACACCGAGACGAGTAGAAATTTTTCGTGAGCTAGTAGTAGGACTACACTCTACCAACTGAAGAATGTTTTCCACTTCATCCACATCTTGTTGACCTTCATGTTCAGATGAAACATGAGCGCTAGGAAGTGTACCATCTCACGCAATATGTTGAAAACTTGGTAAACACTGTTCTATCCGGAATTCTGCGGTTCGGAAACCGTCGAAGGTATTCTGCAACAGCAGCTGTTGCACTTCCATCGCAAAAACCGTAGACATACACATATCTGCATATTCGGCATGTGTGAAGGTGTGTGGCATGCTTAACACTGCTTCAAACACCAAACAATGTCACTCACAACAGTCAGCTGTCGATTGGCTTATATTACATGGTTACATTACAGCTTACGTGGTTCAAGGTTATAGGGGAGGGAAGGGGAAGGAAGAGCTGCGCGCGCTTCAGATTCAAACAGCTCTATCTCCGTAACTATTCAGAATTAGACACATGTTCATACGAACTTTTTTTCTCACAATGACCGATACTATCACCTCCCGAAGTATTGACCTTTCCTCCTGAAACACCCTGTGTGTGTGTGTGTATATATATATATATATATATATACACCTTGACTAATTCGATGATATGTTTATTAAATAAATCGTGTATCAATTAGCGTTTCATTTTCTCTTTTGTGTGTGTATGCACAGGAAAAGTCCTAAGCTCCGCCCCCTGTATGATCGACCAATGGTCACGTGACTCCTGCTACTACCTAGGCATATCTCTATCCCTGCATGCTCAGTTGACCGCTGCAAGCCCTGGATCTCAAACGTGTATTTGACGAAATCTCACACAGACGAAAAATAGTGATGGCTACCTTTAATATTGCTTGCTCGACGTTTATGAAGTGGTATTCGATAAAGTGTGAAGATGTGGTGGATACTGAAAGACTCCCTATCCCTCCCTCCTTTGAAACTCTTAAAGTTACACTAAACCGTCCGAAGATTGAGGAACAAGAGGTGAAATAATCTACGGCTATTCTGGCGAGACCATTGAAGGATTTCGTGGTACAAACGATGTAATGGACTATGTTCTAAGACTAAACTACATATAAGCTTACATATACCGTGAAGTGGAAGAAACAACACGTACAGAAGAGAAGCAACGGTTATGGTTAGTGAGTCTTGTGATGAATGGTATGACAAGTGGTATTATGTCATGTTGCATCATACCGAGTATTCGTACCCTGCGGATGAGAATGTAAATCTTGTCATAATGGAGAATCTGAAGTATTTTTACCACTACATTAATATATATCATGACGAGGTTTGCAGTGAGGTTGTGGCTAAAGGCTTACGTGAGTTTTTAAAAGAATTTAGAGACGAGTATCGCCTGCTAAGCAAAAAGGAAAAATATGGGCACATGTTTCTCTCAAATAGTGCGCCGGAGTGTGAATAAAATGTGTTTAGTTCGAAAAACTCCCCCCTGAACAAAAATGTCTGCTGCGCATTCTGGGGAGTGGGAGTGATAAAACATTAAAGCTGATATTACTTCATGTGTCGCAGATGGAAAAATTCTCTAAACGATTGCCCAGTATAATGGGGTACAAGTATTCACATGATTCTTTCACGTTGGAACAACACCATACACGATTCATTAACTTATGGTGTGACTCACTCCTCCACACTTCCCGTCGAGCCGATCCCCGCACCGGCTGCTCATAGTCATCTCAGAGCTTGAACCGACTGGACTGCACTCATCACAATAGAATATGATGGAGTTTCCTTTGCGCAACATTCTCAATGCCGTATACGATGTGTCCGTGAAGAAGTAATCGCGCGTGTTCCGGCGTAAAACCGGTGCCGTTAACTATGTACTTGAAACGACTTGTAGACAAACAAACTCTGGTAAACGGAATGTTATTTATTTAAGTGTTGAGGGGATGAATAGAGTCTTCGTGGTAGTTGAGAAGTGGAGCGAGGATCGTTATAAAATACCTGCAGGTGTAGGTACAAGAAGAGAACAGCTTAATGATACCCACTCATATGCCATTGTTTGTACGTTATGTATAAATAGCGAGCAGCCATGCATTGATATACGGCTGATGTGGAAGAATACGTCTGATAATAACGTTCTTGTCTCCACGCAAAACTGCTTCATCCTCGACAGAATGTTTGAAATCGTCGGATTCCGCAAGCTGAAGCCTATATTAGACGCGCGTGTTACGGATATGCTTTATTTTGATACGGTTCTTGAATACGCACACACCACTCTGCTCGACGGGTTTACCGAATGTAGGACTGATTAAGGCGAGAATGGTCTGGAACCGGATGCTTATTTAAAAGGGTTAGACTCTTCGAAATATCATGAACTTTGGTACAAAGGACTTGAGCGGTACAGGGCTGAGCTCACCTGAGCTCACCTACACTGTTCACCTTGCAGACTCGCGCAGCCGGCGAAGGTGGGGAACCCAGCTCAAACGGCTGTCGAAAACCATACTCAGGAAACGCACTGACTGAACGAGGGCCAGAGGCTGACCCCCGAGTGTAAGATCAAAGGTCGGGACGGCGCCAGATCCCCGTCTCCTCGGCGGAAGGAAGGCCACACACGAAGTCTTCGGAGAAGACAGCGTAAGACCCACCGACGACGCCCAGCGTTCAACCCGATTGACCGCGAGTTGGACCTGCCTCTCCACGAGGGGGGGACTCGTCCCCGCGGCATAGACAGCCAGATCGTCGGCATAGATGGAACATCGCACCGAGGGCGGAAGGGCTCCCGGTAGCGCAGACATGACCAGATTGAAGCAGGAGACGCTTAAGACACACCCCTGGGGCACCCCCTCCTCCTGAACATACAGGTCAGATAGGGCCGCCCCATTACGGACGCGGAAAGTGCGACGGCAGAGGAAGTTACGAAGAAATGTGGGCAAAAAGCCCACAAAACCAAGAGACTTCAAACTGTCCATGACAACTCCCCGGCGGGTCGTGTCATAGGCCTTTCGGACATCAAAAAATACGGCCAGAACAAGATTACGGCGGGAAAAGGCCTCCCGTACATCATGACCAAGGAGGAGAAGGAGGTCCAGAGTACCCAGAAATCGACGAAAGCCATACTGGGTCGGGGGGTATAACCCAAGCGACTCCAGTGTAAAGGAAAGTCGGACGGCCACCATCTTTTCAAGGAGCTTGCATAAGCAGCTCGTCAAGGCAATAGGCCGATAGCCCGCCACCTCCGCCGGATCCTTCCCCGGCTTAGGTATCGGGACCACAATCGCCTCCCTCCAACGGGAAGGGAACGACCCCTCAACCCACACCCGGTTGAAAAGATCCAGCAAGAAGTGTAGGGACATCGGGTGCAGATTCCAAAGAAAGTCATACGGAATGTCATCAGGGCCAGGGGCGGAAGAACGACGGGTTGCCAAGGCAGCCCGAAGTTCCCGCATCGTAAAGAGATGGTTATAGGGCTCGTTCCCAGGCGGCGGGAACGTAACATTCGACAAAGGACGATCCGCAGCTGAAGGCGAACGGGAAACCGCAGCAAAAGCCCCAGCAAGCCGATCGGCCACAGCAGCAGGATCCGAAAGGAAGCCGTCCCCGTCCCGAAGGACAGGGCGACTAGCAGGGACCGGCTTCCCCTCGATACTACGGACCTTCCGCCACACAGTAGCAGAAGGGGTAGACGAGGAAATGCCGGACACAAAAGCACGCCAAGAGGCCCGACGGGCCAACTTGAGAGTCCGGCGGGCGAAAGCCTTCGCCCGCCGCATCTCAATCAAGTGGTCCGCGCGCCGGGTGCGGTGGAAGCGGCGCGTCGCCCTCTTCCTCTCGCACACCGCCCGGTGACATGCTGGAGTCCACCACGGGACGCTACGCGTCGGCGGGTTACCGGAAGATCGAGGGATACAGTCCTCCGCGACGCCCATCAACACCCGCTCGAAGAACTCCAAGCTTTCATCCACAGAGCCAAAGCTCAACACCGAACGGGTAATGGCGGAACGAGCTCTGAAGGATGGCCAGTCAGCCCGCGCAAGGCACCACCTCGGTCGAGACGAGACACCCGGCTGCGGTCCGACCGGCTCAAGACAGACTGGGTAATGATCACTACCATAAGAGTCCCCCAACACCTTCCACGAAAAATCGAGTAAGGCATCGATGGACACCAAGGAGAGATCAATACAGGTAAATGCACCCATGGGTTCGTGGAAGTAAGTAGGTTCACCGGAATTGAGGCACGCAAAGGAAAGTTCCTCCATTAAGGAGAGCAACATACCAGCAATATTAGTCGACCGGACATCTCCCCAAGCCGGGTCGCGACTGTTAAAGTCCCCGAGGAGGAGAAACGGTCGAGGCAGTTGCAACACCAACTCGCGAACCGCGTCGCGAGGAGGAGGGTCATGAGGAGGAATATAAATCGAGCAGGCAGTGTACTGGCGATCTAAAAATAGCCGCACAGCCACAGCCTGCAAGGAAGTGCGAAGAGGCACACCTCGCGATGGTAACGAATGATGCACATAAATCGCCGCACCCCGCCGGAGTGTGTGTTCATCCGGGTTGCAAGGGAAACCAACATAGCCAGAGAGACGAGGGAGTCCCCGCGTAGCCAGGATAGTCTCCTGGAGACAAACACAGGCAGGCCGCTCCCCTCCGTATAGCGGGGGGAGTCCCGAGCGGATCAGGAGCGGCGCGCCGCTTCCCCTCCGGTGAAGAAAGGGAAGCAGGGCGAGCAGCGGTCATGATCGGGTCTGGAGGACTCCGACTCCGACCACGGCGACGCTTCCTCCTCCCATTCGGGGCATCACCTTCCCCACCCGAGAGACGAGTAGGCAAGGATCCAGACCCCAAGGCCGGAGAGGGAGAAGGGGCACTTGTAGGCAGGGAATCAGATGGGATGTCTGAAAGTGAGGCAGAGGAACAAGAAGGGCCCGCGGCGCCAGGAGGACCACCAACCCCCGGAACTTCCAGGGGGGGCACCACTCCGGTAGACGCCGGGGTAGCACGGGAGGGGCCCGAGGACCCGCCAGGGCCAAGAGCCGCAGCATAGGACAACCCCCGCCGCGGCTCCCGGTCACGGACCCTATCGCGCGCCTCCCGCGCACTAAGGAATTCGGTAGTCCTTAAGGACCGCACCTCGAATTCAAATTTGAAAACGGGGCAGTCCCGAGAGGAGGAAGGGTTGGCCCCCGAGCAGTTCGAGCACCGCGGGGGCTTCGTGCACGGGGTAGGGTGCGCAGGCCCACCGCAGCGGACACATAGCTTACCCTCACGGCGGCACGCAGAGCTAACACGGCCGAACCGGTTGCAGCCAAAGCAACGAACTGGGTCAGGCACATATGGTCGCACCGAAAACTCACACGACCGGCGATCACCCACGCCCCAGAACACCTGGGCCGGAGGCAAAAGGGAGTCAAAGGTCAGGAGCAGACGAGCGGACGGGGTAAGAGCACCATCCCGGCGCGACGAAAAGCGGAAAACCTTCGTTACCCCCTGGGGGGCAAGATCCTCCTGCAACTCGCCAATCGGGATTGACAGCAGACGGGAAGCGAAAATGGTGCCCTGACAGCTATTCAATTGCGGATGGGGAGTCACAGAAACTCTGCAACCCAAGACATCCTGCAACTGTAGAAGGGACTCAGTCACCCCCGAAGAACGGGACTTCAAAAGAAGAGACCCATCCTTCAGAGGGCGGATATCATAACGACAGGGAACCCCCACCGTCTTAAGGCGCTGAAACACCCGTTCCGAGTTGCCCGGAAGGGAGCCAGCGGAAGGGCGGAGAACAAGGAACCTGTCCACCGGACAGAAATTGACAGCCGGGACAGGTCCATGTGTAACGGTAACCGAGAGTGGGCGAGAGAACAAGGGCCGCGAAGACCCCGCCCTACGGCCACCACGAGTCCGGCCACGAGAGCCAGACGCCGCAGAGGACGAGAGGGGGCCATACGGCTTGAAGGTTAATCCAACGGAGGCAGAGGCCGCTGAATGACCAGAAGTAGTAGTCTTATCCAAATCCAGGGGCGGGCCAGAGTCGTCAACAGGAGGGAATTGAAGTTTAGAAATTGAACCCATAAACAATAGCTTTACAAAAAAGACAGCCTCGGACCCAAGGCAATGCACCATCCGCCGCTGCATCCTTCAAGGCGCAGGCCCAACGTCCCGGGTAGCTCGCCCCCCAACCTGACTGTCGTTTTAAAAACAGCAGATTGGTACTACGGAGATTTGTCCGTTAAGGGCCAAGCAAAGACCCAATCCAGACGCAGCAGCGGTCCGGGCGCCCGTACCGTCCCCAGAGCACGGCTCAGCCACGGAGCGATGCCCCCCGGCGGGTGCACCCGATGACCCCAAGACTGCAAAATACAAACAGAGAGGGGGGGGGGATACTACAATTAACAGAGGCACAAAACCGAGTCAAGACAAAAGAAATTCCGGGAGAGACGGAAAAAAAGGGGGAACAAAAAGAAAGAAAAAAAGAAAAAAAGAAAAAAAAAAGCAACTAGGTAACTCTTCGCCCACACCCCGCGAGGAGTTGAGGAAACCCCAACAACCCACGAGCTGTACGAGCCCCCTCGGCCAGGCAAGCCGGAGTACCTAATCGAGGGGGATAATATTATATATATATATATATATAATATTATATATATATATATATATTATATATATATATATATATATATATATATATATATATACCAGGTGAACCAAAAGTAGGTGGACAGTAGGTTGAATAGGGTTTGTGTATATTATATTATAACTATGGTGTTCATTATAACTATGGTGTTTGTGTTATATTATATTAAATATTATAACTAAATTTATTTAAATTTAATCTTTTTTCTTTTCAGATAGTTCAGAGAACCCATAATGGCAAATAATCTAAATACTGATGCCAGAAAATGGGTGTTAAAAGAGTATTGGAAATCTCAAAATACTGAAACTGTTAGAACAAAATGGTTTGAAACATTTGGTACTCAAGCCCCAAAGAGACAAACCATTTACCGCATTCGTGACAAATTTGATGCCACTGGCTCAATTCTTAATGCCCCAAGAACTGGTGGACCCAAAACAGTTTGCACAGAGGACAATAAGCAACTTGTTGTCAAAGCATTTGTTCACAGTCCCAAAAAGTCCACCAGAAGAGCCTCAGCAGAACTGGACATTTCACAAACCTCTATTATACGAATTCTGAAATCTATTGGCAGTGGTGGGCACGCGCAACGATTTTTGTAGCGCCGCAGCCGCAACCGCAACTCTGCTGAAATAGTTGCGCCGCACGCGCAAGCGCAACCCTTTTCAAAAAGTTGCGCCGCAAGCGCAACCGCAACGCGCAACTTTTGAAAAATAAATAAAATAATATTAAAATAAAAAGCCTTTTTACAAGTTAAACAAAATATATCTGATACAGAAAAAGATAATATCAATATTTTATTACAATATATAATAAATGCAAAAAAACACTACATAAGAGCCAGGTTCCCCTTCATGAACACCAGCATCTAAAGTGTGGATCGGAGAGTCCAGCCCGTTTTGGCTTCAGAACATCCTTCCCCAAAGAGAACAGACGTTCTACAGCCGCACTTGAGGGAATGGGTGTGTTATACTGCACAAAGAGGTCTGTCAGTTCCTTGCAAGTGAACACGTTCCTCGCGATATTTTTCTCCGGCCTCTGGTCCAGGAAACTGTTCACCAGCATTGTGCTCTCCTTCTTCTGTTTGCTGATTACTCCTGTGTCGTACAGCTGCTCGAGGAAGTCCCCTTTGTCTGCCGCTTCCGCATCACTGCTGCTGCTGCTGAACTCTTCATCCTTCCTGGCCCTGTCCACCAACGACACAACTTTGCTGGTGACCGTCCTCCTCAACTCCTCCGGGTCTCTTCCTGGCACCAGCTCTGGCCATCTTGACAGCTTAAACTGCGGGTTGAAGGCAGTAGCTAAGAGGCAGTCCATGTCTGTAAAGACATGGCCAAACCTGCCCATCAACCCCTCAGTCAAGGCCTCTGTCAGAGGGAGGCAGACGGCCAACTCTTCGTTGTGCTTGTGCCTGTTGAGACTGGAGAGGCAGAGGACCAAGGTGGGCACCAAGACGCCCATGTAGGCTCTCCCCTCCGCCTGCAGGACGTCTAGGCTCTTGGCCACCGGCTCCATGACCTGCCGATAGGCCTTGAAGAACTCCTGGTCACCTGGAAAAATAACTTTATATAAGTTCTGTAAGTAAAAGTTGTTAACATGGAAAGTTATACAATTTGTAATTTAATTTTTTCAACTAACGACTAATTTCTAAAAAAAAAAAATTGTAGTTATCACTAACCGGACGTGAAAGCCGGAATGTTGAGTGCGTGACAGGCCTTGTTCAGTCCCCTGGCTGCGTCCTTGCTGTTGAATATGTCGACCAGACGGATCACGGCGTCATACACCGAGTTCCACCTGGTGACTGTTGGGACAATAAGCAGCATTCCGACCTCATCCCTGATTAGGTCGCAGGCTTGAGAACTCCTATAAAATAACACAAATTTAAGTTAAACAAAAATAATAGAATTTATTTGTTTTTTCTTAAATTTATTTCATTTTTAATTGTTATTGGAGTGTAGAAATGTTCAATAAATTAATTTACCTGTGCTGCTTATTCCAAAGTTCCTGGGCCTTGGCAAAGCTGAACGACTGGTCTTTTTGTACTGGAGGCTCTTGGTCAAAGCCTTTTCAGCATCAGCGGTGGCCACCAGGTTGAGGGTGTGGGCAGCACACCGTGAATGCTTCGGCAGGTCATAAGACTGATAAGAGGGCTGGTCTTTAAACTCTTTTTCATGATCTAAAAATAAAGTCATATTTAATACAATGATTTACATTGGGTACGATTATAATAAATTTCTAAAAATAAGTTTTCTAAAAAAAAGTTTGATTTACAGCGGGTACAAATTCTAAATTAATCACCTCCCAAAATAGTTGCCACTTCCAGCACCTCAGCAGCATCTTCTGGGTCATCCTGTTGCTCCCCAACTTCGGCACCAAAATGGTCAGGTTCAGGTTCACCAAAGACCCTATAAAATATGAACCATGTAAAATCTTTTAAGTTTTACAAACCTAGAATTCAACTTCCAAGACATTCTCGCAATTATTCTTTGGTATTGCAATGTGCTTGAAAAAAATTAACTTTTCTTTAATTTACTTGAATGCCTTGACAAAGTTGGACCCGTTATCTGTGGTTGTCCTGCCCACAATGTTCTCGATGCCAAAGCTCCAGTGTGTGTGTCCTGGATGACCTTAGCCAATATGTCATAGGTGTGACGGCCCTTCAGTCTCTGGCACACCAAGACAGCATTCTTCCTCTTGAGGGTCTCTTGGTCTATCCAATGAACGGTCATGCCGAGGTATGATCTAAAATGTAAAACGTTTTTTAGAAATTATATAAAATAAAAGTTTGTTTGACTTTTTAATTTTCAACTTCAGATTTTCAAGGTAGAATGTTTCTGTGGAATTGTTGCTTATTTTTTTCTTTTTGCTTTAAAATTTGGCTTACAAACCTGTTTCTGCACGTCCAGGCATCGGCAGTGGTGGCCACGGATGGCAGGTTGCTGAGGATGTCCTTCAGCTTCTTTTGGTCAGTCTCATACCTTAAAGTATAAAAACAAATTACAAATGAAATCAATCAAATCACTTAGTTAATAAATATTAAATAAAGAGTCTAATATGCAATAATGTAAAATTTTAAGCCTTAAGCTGCGGGCCTCTATGGATATGCGCACGCAGGAATGTGTAAAAAAAACGGAAAAAACTTTATTCAAAGTTTATCCAGACCTCCATTTCATGATATATTTTATTACAAATTAGTTTAGATATCCATACAAGCATCATACTTTCTAATGTCATTGAAAGAAAATGAAAATTAAAGGGAATAACTATAGAATTTCTTAGTTTATAATGGCACGTATACGTTAAAATTTCACTTTGAAGCATATTCGATTATAATATTTAAAAGTTTCAAACCTGGACTCGATGCACCTCGTCAGTGTCCTTCGCGACATACTCTCCATGTAGCCGCCAGGTATCATGGCAGCAAAGTCCATGAACGTGGGGTTGTCCACAACAGAGAAGGGGATCATGTTGTCCACAAACATGTTGATGAGCTATAGAATTAAATATAAAAGTAAAATTTATTTTACATCTCTTGTCAATTTGCTATAATGTTACATTCATAAATTTAATTCAGTAGGTTAATTTTTGAAAAAAATGTTAAGCAAATTATTGAAATCAAATTTTCCTGACTCACCTTATGTTGGAAGGTAGCTTTGCTGATGTTGTGCCTACACTTGGATGGGCCTGCCATCTCCATCAAGGTTGGTTGGCGGCACATCATCTGCCTCTTCTTGGTGGCAGCTTCGTGCAAGGATGCATGGCGTTTCTTGGCTTCTTTTGTCCCGTCCATACAGCAGTCCAAAAACTTCTGAAGGCAGTAGCCGTGCTTACTTCCATATGCTTCCGGAGGCTGTATCTTGACTTCTTGTTGGCTGAGAAGACCTTCTTATTGGGCCTGCAGCGGACACACTCGTACAGGAAGTTGTCCGTGTGGCCCTGTGCCTGGGCCTGACCCTTGAACTCAAAAAAGTCGGCCAAGTAAGGCCAGGGGTTAACGGTAGGGGCCCCCGATCCTGAAGCGGAAACCTCACTGACACTTGCTTCAGTCTCAGGGGAACGGCTGTCAACATTCTCAGTCACTTCAACCTCTCTGTCCATGTCCTGGTCGGCAGAATCAGTGCTGTCGGCCACAGACACCACAAAACGATCCATAATACTAGTACTAGTGCTAGTACTAAAAAGTAAAAAGAAACGAAAACAACAGAAAGTCAGACAGTGATACTGGCGCATTGAGAATGTGACTGAATGTAAACAATTGAAGTGCAGTGTTGCCAGATAAAAATATTTAAGTTACATTCGCTTGGGTTATTTTTACAGAGAAGTAATATTAAATGTTGCGCGTTGCGCGCTAATCTTGAAACTGCATATATAAGTTGCGCCGCAAACAATTCCGCAACTCTCTGTAAAAATGTGCGGCGCAAGCGCAAGCGCAACCAAAAATGTTGCGCCGCAAGTTGCGCCGCAACTTTTTGCGGCGCAACTGCCCACCTTTGTCTATTGGGTTGAAAGCTTATCGTCCACGGCTAATTCATGGCTTATTGGAGGATGACCCAGACAGGCGGCTGCAATTTAGTGAGATCATGCTGAACGAAATTGAAGGAAATCCAATAATTTTAGATAACATTGTGTGGACCGATGAGGCTTCTTTCAAATTATCAGGTCATGTTAACCGACATAATTGTGTTTACTGGTGTAGTGAGAACATGCATTTAACATTAGAGCAGCAACTAAACCAGCCTGGTGTCACTGTTTGGGGTGGTATTTCAAGTTCTGGTGTTTTAGGACCAATTTTTGTTGATGGAACAGTCACAGGTGATAAGTATCTCGAAATTCTAATGAATGAAGTTGTTCCACATTTACAACAACAGCCTAATTCACATGACCTCTATTTCCAACAAGATGGGGCCCCTCCACATTATTCAAGAGCAGTCCGTGAGTATCTTGATGAAACATTTCCCGAGAAATAGATCGGCCGAAGAGGTCAAATTGAATGGCCTGCACGTTCACCTGACTTTACCCCAATGGATTTTTTCTTTTGGGGAGTACTCAAGGACAAAGTTTATAGTCGAAAACCACGAAGTGTTGGTGATTTGAAAAATTACATCAGAGATGCATTTCAAGAAATTAATGCACAAAGAAACTTGTGCAAAAATGTTTGTCGAAGTGTGAAAGGTAGACTTCAAAGCTGTGTAAATTGTGATGGACAGCAATTTGAGCACATGCGTTGATAAAATTTTCAGTGCTTTTGTATTGTATTTGGTATGTTAATTTTTTTTTATTTTGTATTATAGTATACAAAAAAATTAAATATAATTGTATATGTATTCTCAAAATAAACGTTATCATTTACTGTCCACCTACTTTTGGTTCACCCGGTACCTATATATATATATATATATATATATATATATATATATATATATATATATATAATATTTTATATATATATTATATATATATATATATATATATATATATATATATATGTGTGTGTATATATATATATATATATATATATATAATATAAATATTATATATATATATATATATATATGTGTGTGTGATCAGTCTTTCTCAGATGTGATCAGTTTTTCCTTGTGAACAGACGTGTTTTATTGAGTGTCCAGTGTTATCAATTGAATAAGTGGTTTTCGTTGGTGTTTTTAAAAAAAAGTGTTCCGTGCATTCTTAACTAAATTACTTCGTGCTACTAATCATTCATTAATGAATATTTCATTTATTGACGTTATCAGTACTATATTATTTGATCAAACCAAGGCTACTGCACGTGGCTTGCCTTGTTTGTTTTTCAAATCAATCAGAAAACGTGGAGACATAAGGTTCATTTTTCCGTGCTTCGAGAGGTCAGGTAGTGTGTGGTCACAAACCGTGTGAAGGAAAGGAAAAAATTGGGTCGAATCGCGGACAGATAAGTGTTATAAATACTCTTCTTTTACAGATTTTTTGTCGGTAGCTTAATTCTATATTAATTTAGTATAAATTTGTGCTACAAGAACCTGTTTCTGCGTTTCAAGAAAGCGGTAGACTACGTTGTAATTTATTAATTTCCAAACGCTCTCTTTTTGTTTTTGTTTTTTTGTTGTTCAACTAATTAAAAGCATGGCACCCCCGTCAAGTACTTGCAGTCGCTGTGAAGGGAAATTTGCTGCTTACGCGTTTACAATGGCTAATAATAATGAACAGTTAGTTTGCAGGTGGTGCTCAAGCATGGAAGTGCTGAGGAACGAGTTAGAACGTGAGAGGGAGGCCAGGGTGAGACTTGAAGAAAGCGTGATGCTCCTGACGGCAAAATTAGAATCCCTTGAGACTCCAGTTACGACCCCTCCTGCCTCAGTTTCTACTAATAATATAAATAGTACTAATAGCCCTCTCTCTTCCCTTAGTTCCCAACCCTTCGTTCGAGTGCGAAATGGAGCCCCATTGAGAAAAGCAAAGACCTGTCTACCAGTAATAACAAGCAATAAGTTTTCTGTTTTAGGTTTCGAAGATGCTGCTGAACCGGAAATACGACTCGTTGGCAATTCCATTGTTCGAGGGCAGCTCGAGGAATTCTGTGGGAGAAACCCTCGTCGTAGGCGCCGTTACTGCTACCCTGGTGCAAGGGTGGAGGATATAATTAATAGTGTTGACCATTTTACAGACGGTAGCACCGAGCACACAACGTATGTTATTCATGGAGGATATAACTAATAGTGTTGACCATTTTACAGACGGTAGCACCGAGCACACAACGTATGTTATTCATGTCGGTACTAATAACGTTTTAAATTCTAGATCGGAAGAACTGCTGGCTATGTACAGGGACTTATTAGAGCGATTAAAGGAGAAAACTAATAAGATTGTTTTAACAGGTATACTTCCTCGAATTATCCAACGAAGCGATTTCTACAGCAAGGCGACCTATATTAACAATAACCTAAAGTCTCTTTGCCAACAGGAAGGAGTGCATTTTGCGAATTTTTGGAACAGTTTCTACGGCAGGAGGGACTTGTTCCTCGAAGATGGACTTCATTTTAATGACGTTGGAGCTGCGCGTTTAGGAAGACTATTTCATAATACTGTCTCTTCTTTTCAGGCTGCCGTAACTCGAACGGTCCCAGCGTAAATTCCACAAATTTCCCCTGCGCTCGCGAAGGTGTCGCAATTACAAACAATTTGAAGGTTCTATCCTTAAATGCTCGTAGCCTACGAAATAAAATAAACGAATTTTTTCTTTAATTGCTTGTAAAGACTATGATTTAATTGCGATAAATGAATCGTGGCTTAGCACTGAAACACGTGACTTTGTAGGGGAGTATCAAATTAAAGGTTATAGACTTTTTGTTAAAAACAGAATAGGTAGGCGAGGAGGCGGTGTTATGTTGTATATCAAAGATAATATTGCGAACGTTATAGAAGTAAAGCACTCAATTCCAGAACCGATAGATTCGACTATAGCAGAACTTAAATTGAACGATTTCAAACTTCTTGTTGCGGTTATATATAGGCCCCCTAATCAAACAGCTGATACGGACGAAGCGTTATATCGTGAACTAAAGAGAATAATCGGTAGTGAGCAGGCTTTAGTTATGGGTGACTTTAATTGCGCCAACGTGAATTACGATACAATGCAGGGAGACGCGGAAGGTAATCGTTTAGTTAATTTTCTCGAGGATAGCTTTCTTATTCAAAAGGTTGGGGAACCTACGAGGTTGGACAGTATTTTAGATTTAGTAATAACTACGGATGATAGGCTAATTACTGATCTTCAAGTAATAGAACCGTTAAGCAATAGCGATCACAATATGGTAGAGTTTGTCCTCTCAGTAAGTCACTCGAAACCAACTAACTCGACTAAAATTCCTAACTTCCAGCACGCAGACTTTAGTAAATTTCGAAATAAATTGTCACACGTCAATTGGGAAAACGTAATGGGGAACTCCAACGCAAAACTAATGTGGGAATCGTTCGAAACGGTATTTAGGACTATAAATGAGGAATGTGTACCGTACAAAATTAAGCGTGCGAAAGTAAACAACAAGCCCTTGTGGTTTACTTCTAGAGTAGGAGACATTATAAAGAGTAGAGATAGGGCTTATAGGCTATATAAGTGCGATAAAGATAAAGATAATTGTTGTTACGAAACAACTACATATCTCTAAGGCGTGAAGCGAAAAGTGTAATAAAAAAGTCCAAGCGCGAATTTGAAATCTCCATAGCTCGTGACGGTAAAGAAAACCCCAAGCGATTCTTTCAATACGTCAATAATAGAAATCCAGTAAAAAGTGTCTTGGGGCCTTTGAAAAATGTAAACGGAGATCTAGTTTCTGAAAACAAGGAAATGGCTACCTTGCTAAACGAATTTTTTACGTCAGTTTTTACTATAGAAGATGTAACGAATATCCCTACGGTCATAGACATAATACCTTTTGATAATGGTAATATTTTGGATAATATCGTGGTTAGTGAAGGGGAGTAATGCGCTATATTGATAAAATGAAAACGCGTAAATCACCGGGCCGGATTCCATATATCCCATACAACTAAAAGAATTAAAAGATAGCATTGTTGTGCCGCTAACAAAGATTTTTAATGCGTCTATTTCTGAGGGGTGCGTACCAGATAATTTCAAGTTAGCAAACGTAACACCTATCTTTAAGAAAGGCGATAAAGGTGCGGCGGGAAATTATAGGCCAATCAGTTTAACGTCTGTTGTAGGTAAGCTACTGGAATCAATAATTAGGGATCGTATAGTCGAACACTTAGAAGTGCATAAACTAGTTAGAAATACGCAGCACGGTTTTAGGCGAAACAAATCTTGCTTAACTAATCTTTTAGAATTTTTCCAAAGCGTGGTTGACGTTTACGATAGACATCGGGCGGTTGATGTAGTGTATTTAGATTTTCAAAAAGCGTTTGACACCGTGCCGCACAAAAGACTCATTGAAAAAACTAAGGCTCATGGAATCAGGGGTGTAGTAATAAATTGGCTAGAAGAGTGGTTGCGAGGTAGGAAACAGAGGGTGGTCGTTGATGGAGCGGAGTCGTGTTGGGCTAATGTAGCGAGTGGCGTTCCTCAGGGTTCTGTATTGGGCCCCTTGCTTTTTCTTATATATATTAACGATTTAGATGTCGGCCTAGTAGTCAGTACAGTTTCAAAGTTTGCGGATGACACGAAGCTGGGTGGTAGGGCGATTAATGACGAAGATAGAGGTAAAATCCAGGAAGATCTGAATAAAATCGTTGATTGGTCAGTCACATGGCAAATGAGATTTAACGTTGATAAGTGCAAAATTTTGCATATAGGTTCGCGTAACGGTAATTTTGCGTATAGTATGTCAGGGAAAGATTTAACAAGCGTAGAGCAGGAAAAAGATTTAGGAGTTATAGTCACTGGTGATTTAAAAGTAGCGAAACAAAGTACAGCAGCGGTCAATAAGGCGAACAAAGTGTTAGGTTTTATAGCTCGAAATTTTGAGTACAAATCGCGCGATATTATAGTTCCTCTTTATAAATCATTAGTTAGACCCCATTTGGAGTACGCGGTCCAATTTTGGAATCCGCATATGCGCAAAGATATAGACAAAATCGAAAGAGTTCAAAGACGAGCAACTAAGATGATTCCGTCGCTTAGGTCAAAGTCGTACGAGGATAGGCTTAAGGAGTTAAAATTGACAACACTCGAGACTAGGAGGCTAAGGGGTGATCTAATCCAGGTTTTCAAAATTATGAATGGGTTCGATAACGTAGATAGAGATAGCTTTTTCGAAATATCTCAATATAATAGGACTAGAAATAACGGGTGTAAGTTGACAAGTAGAAGGTTCGAGACAGCAGTTGCCAAAAACTTTTTTACGCATAGAATAGTAAATAGCTGGAATAGTTTGCCGGTAGAAGTAATTAGTAGCACGTCTATAAACATGTTTAAAAATCGATTAGACGCATATGTTGATAGATTGGGTATAGTTTAAGGTAGTAAAATTAAGGCTTTGTGGTGATAGATCCCACAGCTCAACACAAGTGTTGTGGGATATAGGGAGGCAGCATCTTGGGTTAGGGGATACTCTCTGTCCTTACACACCCCATTTAAAGAGATTCCTCTGCCGAGCGGTGCCCCCCATAGTACTGTGAGGTATTGAAAAACTCATGATCTTCACTTGCCCCACAAACACCTTTAAATGGGAGACCCAAAATGGGTGCACACACATTTTACATTTTTTTCCTGTAAGTATATTGTAATGTATATGGTTGTAAATTTTGACTTGGTCCGCAATCGATATGGACCGTGACTTTTTCGTTGGCAAGGTACTAGTATTGATGGATACCGTAATGAAATTGACTGGATTCTTTGGATCTGATATATTTGCATGTCGGTTATAAATAGATATAGAGTGTAACATATTTGTGGATAGTAGTCTATTATGACTTGATCCTCTGGATCCAGAGATTCTATCTTTAGTTTTAAATCGATAATTAATTAGTTTTAATGATAATTATTTAGTTTTGCAAAAATTGGTCGTTGCAATGTACAGGCAGTTGTTACATAAATTTCTTATGTTCTTGTGGTTCGGAACCCACGTAAAATTGTAGGTCCCCTCCGCCACCACGGAGGACATACACAATACACAATTACGAACACAGTTAGGTAGACCAGCCATGAGTGGATCCTAGGGTCTTTGTTGGTCTGAAACATTATACATTATATATATATATATATATATATATATATATATATATATATATATATATATATATATATTATATATATATATACAGGGGTTGGACAAAATAATATGAACACCTTCATAAATGGCGGGTTTTATTCTTAATATGGAGTTGGTCCTCCTTTAGCGGCAATAACAGCTGCAATGCGTCGGGGAATTGATTCATACAGCTTTTGGACAGTGGCTAGAGGAATCCTGAGCCATTTTTCGAGCAAACCCTGCTCCAGTTCCTCCAAAGACGCCGGCGGTGGGAATCGGCTTCTGACCTGCATATATATATATATATATATATATATATATATATATATACAGGGTTGGACAAAATAATATGAACACCTTCATAAATGGCGGTTTTTATTCTTAATATGGAGTTGGTCCTCCTTTAGCGGCAATAACAGCTGCAATGCGTCGGGGAATTGATTCATACAGCTTTTGGACAGTGGCTAGAGGAATCCTGAGCCATTTTTCGAGCAAACCCTGCTCCAGTTCCTCCAAAGACGCCGGCGGTGGGAATCGGCTTCTGACCTGCTGCTCCAACTGACACCACAGATGCTCCATAATGTTAAGATCCGGGGATTGTGGAAGCCAATCCAAGCGTTCTACTTCACTAACATGCTCTTCAAACCAGTTTTTAACGACCCCAGCGGTGTGGATTGGTGCATTATCATCCTGGAAGACGGCGCCGCCATTGGGAAACAGTGTTTGGACCATGGGATGGACCTGGTCAGCCAATATTGACAGATAGACCTGGGCGTTAACACTACCATGCAGTACTACAGCTGGGCCAAGAGTATTCCACGATATTGCTGCCCAAACCATCACAGATCCGCCTCCATGCTTAACGATTGGGGTCAGGCAGTCGGGGTCATAAGCATCTTTAGGCTGTCTCCAGACGTAAACTCGACCGGAACATGGAAATAGCGTAAAGTAGGATTCGTCGGAGTAGACTACATTCTTCCACCGGTCCATTGACCAATTCTTATGGTCATTACACCATTTTCTGCGCCGCTCAATGTTGATGAGCGAAAGGAAAGGTTTGGCAATTGCAGCCTTCCCATGGTATCCAGCTCCATGGAGCTCGCGACGTACAGTTCTGGTCGATACCGGGCTTGCAAGATGCTGGTTAAGCTCTGCAGTCACTTTTGGAGCTGTGGTCTTATGGTTCTTTGTCACAATGCGCTTTAGCACCCGGCGGTCTCGATCACACAGCTTCTTCTTGCGTCCACTATTGCATTTGTCGGTGCTTGTCTTTCCATGGTTTTGGTATGCAGACATGACCATAGAGACAGTTCCTCTGGATACATTGAACATCTGAGCGGTTTTCGTCACCGATGCACCAGCCATCCGCGCTCCGACAATTTGCCCTCTTTGGAAGTCTGACAGGTCTTTCATAACTGCTAATTCATAATTCACTCAGATCTGTAAAAACAACGTGAGGGTTATAACATGACGTATACACTCTCTGTTACGTATTTAAATAGGTTTGCCAGTCATTTGACCGTTTACTTGTGTCTGAGCAGTCCGTAAAGATAAACCGGTGAAATCGGCGGGTGTTCATATTATTTTGTCTGACCCCTGTGTATATTATATATATATATATAATATATATATATATATATATATATATATATATATATATATATATATATATATATATATATATATATACCTATATATTTATATATATAATATATATATATTTATATATATAATATATATATTTATATATATATATATATATAATATATATATTTATATATATATATAATAGTGATGGATCGAATAACCGCAACCGCAACCGCACTACAACCGCACAAAAATTCACAACCGCAACCGTAACCGCAACCGCCGTTCCATAAGTGCGGTTGCGGTTGTAAAAGCTTAGTTAATTTTAATTTTAGGTTAATTAGAAATATTTCTTTTTTTAAAAAGAAAATGATGGTCTCCTTATGCGTGGAGCGGAACGTTGTACGATGAGAGACTTTGCCGCTTGAAAGGTGAAAATGCAGCAAAAATATTATTCTTGAAATTCACACTGCCTGTCATTAAGTTTGACATCAGTTTTTCAAATGAATAATAATCCATAACTTTCCAATGGGTGGAGGCTGGGGAAAGTGGTAGGTGGGATGAACAGTGCGATGGGTCCTCGTCCATCATCCTGGTAACACACTTAGTGCAAAATATGGTTTTAATTAATTTGACCTATTCTTTCATAATAGCTATATAAGTTTAGAATATACTTCATTTAAATAGTATTTATTTAGTAAATACCTTATGTTGAACACAAGTTTTGCAACACAATTAGCGGTAGCAGTGTATTGCAAAACTTGTGTTCAACATAAGGTATTTACTAAATAAATACTATTTAGTATATTATGTACCAAGTGTGGCTAAATCGCACTATAGTGGCTAAATCCAGTTAATAATTACGCATTTTCCTAGTATATGATAACCGCAACCGCAACCGCGGTTGGAAAAAAATTCGACAACCGCAAACACAACCGCAACCGCGGTTGTGAAAAAACAGACCACTCGATCCATCACTAATATATAATATATATAATTTATATATATTAATATATATATAATATTATATATTATATATATATATATAATATATATATATTTATATATATATATAATATATATATATTTATATATATATATATAATATATATATATTTATATATATATATAATATATATATATTTATATATATATATATATATAGAGGGCGTCCCAAAAAAATGTATACACACTTTAAATAATTATAAAGGCAGTGTTTATTAAAATACATTTCATTTTCAAAATGTAATAGAATCTACAGACATTATTTAATTGTTTTGTCAACGCCTGTTTTCAAACTGACGTCCGTTCTGGTCCAGGCACTGCTGATAACGCGAAGCAATGGAATCGTAAACATCACGAAACATTTCGTTTGGTATTTGTGTGCATTCTCGTTCAATGGCTGCTCTCAATTCAGCGACTGTTGCAGGTTTTATAGCGTAGACTTTGTCTTTTAAGTATCCCCATAAAAAAAAAGTCTAGTGGTGTGAGGTCTGGTGAACGCGGAGGGTATTCTACGAAACCCCTTCGTCCAATCCACATCCACATCGTGCCAAGTACCACTCGCAATACTCCACTCTCGGTCCGGATCATCTTCATTAATAGCATGGACTAATCTTGGAATGTAACTTTTCCATTGACAGCGCTTCAAAATGCGTTGGACAGACGATTCTGAAATTCCTACCTCACGACTCGCTTGCCGCACAGATTTTCTTGGACTTTGGTGATACGTTTCCAGTACTCTTTCTTGCTTTGTGGGGCTTGTCGATGTCCGTGGTCTTCCGGAACGCTTCTTGTGGACATTCTGAACAGTTCCATCGGCTTCAAACTTATCTCTAATTCGAGTGATGGTAAGTCGCGTTGGTGGATCTGTTTGAAACTCCCTCCTAAACTGTCTTTGCACTTCAACTGCGTTTTCACACTTCCAGTAGCATTTTAGAATGAATTTCCTTTGTTCAAAGCTTAGTCTGACTGCCATTATTAATTCTAATGGGTTTAACTTGGAAAGAAAGAAACATCAATTGAGCTATCAGCTGTTAAAGTGTGTATACATTTTTTTGGGACGCCTGTATATAATATATATATATTTATATATATATATATATATATATAATATATATATATTTATATATAATATAATATATATATATATATATAACGTAAAGAACGACGCTTGTATAGGAGATATTCCGCGCAAGACGAGAGAGAAAAAACGGAACAAATGAAAAAATGAAGTACCACCTGGGAATCGAACCCGGGATCTTCCGATTGCCGGTCAGACGCGATACCATTAACCATGGACTTCACTCTTCCAAATGCCGTAATTCTTCTACATACTCGCAGAAACCAATGCCCCAAGGGGGCACCTCCCGCATGCCGTAACATTATATACATTCAACTGCAAAGAACACGCAGTATAAATAACGTAAAGAACGACGCTTGTATAGGAGATATTCCGCGCAAGACGAGAGAGAGAAAACGGAACAAATGAAAAAATGAAGTACCACCTGGAATCGAACCCGGGATCTTCCGATTGCCGGTCAGACGCGATACCATTACACCATGGACTTCACTCTTCCAAATGCCGTAATTCTTCTACATACTCGCAGAAACCAATGCCCCAAGGGGGCACCTCCCGCATGCCGTAACATTATATACATTCAACTGCAAAGAACACGCAGTATAAATAACGTAAAGAACGACGCTTGTATAGGAGATATTCCGCGCAAGACGAGAGAGAGAAAACGGAACAAATGAAAAAATGAAGTACCACCTGGGAATCGAACCCGGGATCTTCCGATTGCCGGTCAGACGCGATACCATTACACCATGGACTTCACTCTTCCAAATGCCGTAATTCTTCTACATACTCGCAGAAACCAATGCCCCAAGGGGGCACCTCCCGCATGCCGTAACATTATATACATTCAACTGCAAAGAACACGCAGTATAAATAACGTAAAGAACGACGCTTGTATAGGAGATATTCCGCGCAAGACGAGAGAGAGAAAACGGAACAAATGAAAAAATGAAGTACCACCTGGGAATCGAATGGTGTAATGGTATCGCGTCTGACCGGCAATCGGAAGATCCCGGGTTCGATTCCCAGGTGGTACTTCATTTTTTCATTTGTTCCGTTTTCTCTCTCTCGTCTTGCGCGGAATATCTCCTATACAAGCGTCGTTCTTACGTTATTTATACTGCGTGTTCTTTGCAGTTGAATATATATAATGTTACGGCATGCGGGAGGTGCCCCCTTGGGGCATTGGTTTCTGCGAGTATGTAGAAGAATTACGGCATTTGGAAGAGTGAAGTCCATGGGTAATGGTATCGCGTCTGACCGGCAATCGGAAGATCCCGGGTTCGATTCCAGGTGGTACTTCATTTTTTCATTTGTTCCGTTTTCTCTCTCTCGTCTTGCGCGGAATATCTCCTATACAAGCGTCGTTCTTTACGTTATTATACTGCGTGTTCTTTGCAGTTGAATGTATATAATGTTACGGCATGCGGGAGGTGCCCCTTGGGGCATTGGTTTCTGCGAGTATGTAGAAGAATTACGCATTTGGAAGAGTGAAGTCCATGGTGTAATGGTATCGCGTCTGACCGGCAATCGGAAGATCCCGGGTTCGATTCCCAGGTGGTACTTCATTTTTTCATTTGTTCCGTTTTCTCTCTCTCGTCTTGCGCGGAATATCTCCTATACAAGCGTCGTTCTTTACGTTATTTATACTGCGTGTTCTTTGCAGTGAATGTATATAATGTTACGGCATGCGGAAGGTGCCCCCTTGGGCATTGGTTTCTGCGAGTATGTAGAAGATTACGGCATTTGGAAGAGTGAAGTCCATGGTGTAATGGTATCGCGTCTGACCGGCAATCGGAAGATCCCGGGTTCGATTCCCAGGTGGTACTTCATTTTTTCATTTGTTCCGTTTTCTCTCTCTCGTCTTGCGCGGAATATCTCCTATACAAGCGTCGTTCTTTACGTTATTTATACTGCGTGTTCTTTGCAGTTGAATGTATATAATGTTACGGCATGCGGGAGTGCCCCCTTGGGGCATTGGTTTCTGCGAGTATGTAGAAGAATTACGGCATTTGGAAGAGTGAAGTCCATGGTGTAATGGTATCGCGTCTGACCGGCAATCGGAAGATCCCGGGTTCGATTCCCAGGTGGTACTTCATTTTTTCATTTGTTCCGTTTTCTCTCTCTCGTCTTGCGCGGAATATCTCCTATACAAGCGTCGTTCTTTACGTTATTTATACTGCGTGTTCTTTGCAGTTGAATGTATATATATATATATATATATATTATATATATATATATATATATATATATATATACATATATATATATATATATAAATATATATATATATATATATATATATATATATATATACTTTCATATATATATATATATATAAATATATAATAATATATATATATATATATATATAATATATGCATATATATATATATATATATATATATATATAATATATATAATTTATATATATAATATATATATATTTATATATATATATATAAATATTTTATATATAATATATAATATTTTATATATTATATATTATTTTATATATATATATATATATATTTATATATATAATATATATATATTTATATATATATATAAAATATTATATATATATATATATATATTTATTTATAATATATATATATTATATATATAATATATATATTTATATATATATATATATTATATATATATATATTAGGGTGCCACTTATTTGGGGTGTTTTTCATTGTTTGGGAATTTCTATCAGGACGGGCGCATTTCTGGTGTCATTCCGTCTAAAAACATTGTGTGTAAAATATTTTTGAAAAAATAATAATTAGAACTGCCTCAACGAGGTCAAAATTTATACTTTTTGTCGAAAAGTACTCATGGCGTTCTGTTATCATGTCAGTTTTCGTTTCGATAGCTGCTGTAGTTTCTGAGTTGAAAAATGATAACAGACAGACAGACGGACGGTCAGAGTCGTTGGTTTAGTCTTCCGCACTGGTGTACAGAAGACTAAAATGAGGTATTATACAGGGTGTAACACGAGTTTATCCAAATATTGATACAGGCGAAAGAACATGTTATTCTAAGTAGAAAATGGGTTGGGACGAGTTTTGCCAACACTAACAGTGTTTCATTCTCTTTTTCAGTGAGTTCTGAAACGACGTGATGGCTTCGGCAACAAGATCTAAAACAGCAGTCTATCTCCTGGGGACCGTGGACCACAGCATCACAGGAAGCATGCTGCCTACGGGAAAGCAGGCGCTTCAGTACTTTTTCCACCTTCACCTTGACGTCAAGAAGCCGATCAAGGAAGCAGCCGCTGAGACAGTGACCGCAGTCAAGGAATTCTGGGAGCGGTCCCGTATTCTACGCAGAAAGACCAACGCGCAAGGGACAAGGTTCTCCGAATGTACGAGAAGTGGCGGGCTCTGAACAAGAACTCGAAACGGCGCACTGTGACCCAAATCAGGAACGAGGCCGAGTTCCTCTCATCCCTTGACCGCCTCTTCGACATCGCACACGAACAGGCGATGTCGATGATCACAATCGAAGAGGACAGGGAGTTCCTGACGGGACAAAGGGCCGAGGTGCGGCGCGGCCGCATCTCCTCCACACGTGACATGACGCTGCACACTGAGGAGGAGCGTGCGAGGAGACAGGAAGCGGAAAGGAGCCGCCGGCAAGATGATGAAAGGGCGAACAGAGAGAGCCGAGAAGAACTCGTCGAACTGGCATCGAGCTCCAGCTCAGGTGCAAGCAGCCCGACTCGGTCACCGACACGGCGTCGTCGCCGAGAAGAAGAGGAAGAGCTCTCTCTCCCGGGCCCGTCCACGTCGAATGCAGAAGCATCTACGACCCCTTTACCACCCAAGCGATTCCGCGCGTCGAAAAGATGATCACCCCTGATCTCTCCGCAGCGATGGATCGGACGAAACTTACCGACCGAGAAGGTGTTTTTTTGCTGTCGGCGGCTGCGAGGAGCTTGGGCCACGACCCTGAGGAGCTGGTCTTGAACCGCGAATCCTCCCGCCGCGACCGAGCAAAGTTCCGTGCTATGGCAGCAGCGGAAATGAAGGCAGCCTTCCATCCTACTGTGCCGCTGACCGTTCACTGGGACGGGAAAATCGTACCAGCGGCTGACGGAGGCCCTGCTGAAGATCGCCTTCCAGTTCTGTGTCTGGGGAACGTCGACAAGCTTCTGGCTGTGCCCAGCCTCCCCGACGGCACCGGCCGCGCCATGGCGGAAGCCGTCCTCTCTGCCCTCGAGGATTGGGACATCAAGGGACGGATCTGTGCCCTCTCTTTTGACACCACCGCCTCAAACCAGGACTCTCAGGAGGAGCTTGCTATATCATTGAGCAGAAACTCGAGAAGACAGTGCTTCATTTGGCTTGCCGCCACCACATCCACGAACTGGTGTGCGAGAAGGCATTCACGGCGTGCCTCGGTCCCTCTACTGGTCCTGACATCCTCCTGTTCAAACGATTCGCCGCCCAGTGGGACTTCATCGATCAAACCAAAGCGAAGCCCTTCGAGGATGGAACCATGCCGCAGCACCTGAAGGACGCCCGCGACGACCTGCTGATCGAATTCAGCCGCCTCCTCGACGGTCAACATCCACGTGATGACTACAGGGAACTTCTGGAGCTCTCTGTAATTGTGCTGGGCGGTCCGAACAAGCGGGGTGCCCGGTTCGCTCGTCCCGGCGCCTTCCATCGCGCGCGCTGGATGGCAAAAGTCATCTATGCCATCAAACTGTTCCTGTTCCGGGAACAGTTTCAGATGTCGTCAGGCGAAGCGGCTGGAATCCGGCGATTCACCATCTTCGCCGTGTCCATCTACGTGACGGCCTGGTACAAAGCGCCGCTCCCGGCAACGGCCCCAGCCGCGGACCTCGCGCTGCTCAAGGCCCTCGTCTATTATCCGGACTCAGCGGTGGCCAAGGCGACGGCGACAGTCTTCGCCAGGCACCTATGGTACTTGAGCGAGCGCCTCGTCACCCTGGCCATCTTCGACGAGGGTATCGACTTGGCGACAAAGCGGGAGATGATTAAAGCGATGGAAGAAGAGGAAGGATCGGAGGATCCCCCGCGGCGTATCAATGTGGACCTGTCCACCGCCTCAATCGCCAACAATACATTGGCCAAGTTCACAACGACTACATCAAAGGAGTTCTTCAAGGTTCTGGACATCAGCACCGCCTTCCTGCTCAAGGATCCGGAGGAGTGGCGGACGGACCCAGCCTTCATCGCCGCATCCCGCCGAGTCCAGGCCCTTCAAGTTGTCAATGACTTCGCGGAGCGCGGGGTGGCGTTGATGCAGTCTTTCAACCTGGCCCTTACCAAGAGTGAAGACCAAAGGCAGTTCCTCTTACAAGTGGTCGAGAAGCACCGCTGTGACTTCCCAACCGCCCGCAAGTCCACCGTGACCTCTGCAAAGTAGGCAACAATGAGAGGGAGATGGGCGCCCATGATACACCCCCCCTTGAGGGGCTAATACTCGAGTTGAGGGGGACCTAGAGTTGAAAGTATGAAGTCCAGTTATATGTTTTAGGTCAAGATTAGTAGCTTGAACAAACTAGAAGTGATATTTTATTTGCTAGAGGCATAGAACATCATGATCTAAAATTTCTACTTTTCGAGAAAATATACAAACTTTGACCGTATTGAGGCAGTTCTAAATATTGTTTTATTTCAAAAATATTTTACACACGATATTTTTTGACAAAATGGAACCAGAAACGCGCCCGTCCCGATAAAAATTCAAACTTTCGAAAATAAGTGTCACCCTAATATATATATATACACAAAGTTCTCCGACCATAACCTCATCGATATACAATTGAAGTTAGCACCTAGAGGTCCGAAAACGCATCCCAGAGAGGCAGATGGAATATTTGAAGGCTTAAACATAAATTCAAAGAAAGTAAATTGGGAAAACGTAAATAAAGATTTAAAGGAGGTAAATTGGGAATTGCTACTACACGAGAAGACTCCACAAGAAATACTATGTATAATAGAGACGGAAACCAAACCTATAATACTGAAACATATTCCAGAGAGACAGGAAAGAAAACGTAGCAAGCTCGAGAGGAAAATCAGGACTCTATTCAGGCAACGAAGACAAACCGTAAAACATCTCCACAGATGCAGAACTGATGCAAAGAGACTCAAACTAGAGAGGAAACTTGGCGAAATAGAAATGGACCTAAAGCAAACATTCATACATAAGACAAACGAGGAGGAAAACAAGGTCGCAGAAAACATAAAAAATAACCCAAAATACTTCTACACTTTTGCGAAAAGGAAAATGCAGTGTAAAGAGAGTATTGGACCGTTGATAGACGGGGAGGCCGAATACACAAATGACCCGAAAGAAATAAGTGAACTGCTTAGGGAACAATTTAAATCTGTGTTTAGCACCCCTAAGTCCGAGATGGAAGTGGAAAACACAGACGAGTTTTTCGACATTGAAACGGATCAACCAAGAACAAATCCCGGCACAAACCTATTAATGGACTTCGAGTTCACGAAGGAGATGTAATTACGGCCTTATCACAGATGCGAGACAATTCAGCGCCAGGGCCAGACACATGGAGTGCCACATTCTGAAGAAATGCAAAGAGAGTATTGCAAAACCGCTATACTTACTATGGAGGAAATCACTCGACACAGGACAAATTCCACTCCCCTTAAAGAACGCGAATATTGCCCCCCTATTTAAAGGTGGTAACAGAGCAATGCCCAAAAATTATCGGCCAGTGGCTCTCACCTCACACCTTATAAAGTGTTTTGAACGCATAATTAGAGCCAAAATTACCTACTACCTACAAGAAAAAGACTTGTACAACCCAAATCAACATGGCTTCAGGGGGGTAGATCATGCCTGTCACAGCTACTAGACCACCAGGAGAAAATATTAGGAACATTGTGTCGAGGACAAAACATTGATGTAATATATACTGATTTTGCTAAAGCCTTCGATAAATGTGACCATGGAATCATAGCACACAAACTTAAGGATACAGGAATTACTGGAAAGCTAGGAAGGTGGATATTTAATTTCTTGACGCAAAGAACGCAAAGAGTGGTGGTAAACGGAGTTAAATCGGAAGTCTCGGAAGTCGTGAGCTCTGTCCCACAAGGGACAGTATTAGCTCGCTTGCTGTTCATAATAATGATTGCAGATATTGATGCAGATATTAAGGACAGTATTGTATCATGCTTCGCAGATGACACGAAGATATGTAAGGAAATATTGAACGAAGATGACGTAAGAAAACTACAAAACGACATTGAAACATTATTCCAGTGGGCAGAAGACAACAATATGAAGTTCAACGAAGAAAAATTCCAACTTCTAAGATGTGGTAATAACAAAGAGCTACAGAAAAAAGGGTACAAAACTCCGCAAGCCAAACAGATAACACCAAATCCACAAGTCAGGGATCTTGGAGTAATAATGTTGTCGGATGCAGAATTCAGAGAGCACTATAAAATCAAAATCACAACGGCTAGAAAAATAATGGGAATCATCTGGAGGAGCTTCCGCAGCAGAAAAGCAAACATCATGATCAAATTATGGAAGAGTCTAGTCCTACCAATAATTGAGTATTGCTCAGTACTCACAAGCCCACACAGAAAAAGAGACATTGCGAGCATTGAAGCTATACAAAGGACTTTTACGTCTAAGATAGAAGAAGCGGAAGGTGAAGACTACTGGTCTCGACTACAATCCCTGGAACTCTACTCTCTTGAAAGAAGGCGAGAGCGGTACACAATAATATACATATGGAACGAACATACTTGAGGGCTCTGTCCCTAACCTCAGAAATGAAATAGAAACAAACTGGAATGAGAGAAGAGGCAGATTTTGTACGGTCCCAGCTGCGGTGGGACAAGGAGCCATGAAAACGAGGATGGAAAATACCCTGAGAATACGGGGCCCAAAGCTTTTCAATGTCCTTCCAAAAGAAGTGAGGAATCTCCAGCACACCAACCTGAATAACTTCAAGAACCAGCTGGACAGATTCTTGTGCAAAGTCCCTGACCAGCCATGCGTGGCTGGCTACGAGGGCAGGAGGCGATCAGAGAGCAATTCCCTCCTTCACCAAGTCCCGCAAATGAGGCGGGATGCTGCACAGGGGTCGACCGCAGGTCGATCCTGAACCGTCGTTCAAACTCAACAAAAAGTAAACAAAAGTAAGTAAATATATATATATATATATAATATATATATATATATATATATATATATATATATATATATATATATATATATAATATATATATATATATATATATATATATATATAATATATAATATATATATATTTATATAATATATATATATATATATTGTATATATATTATATATGTATATATATATATATATATATATTATATATATATATATTATATTATATATAATATTATATAATTTTATATATTATATATATTTATATATATTATATTATATATATTATATGGGAATGAATTCAGAATGGTACCCTGAGTTTTTTATGATACACACAGACCGTGCATGGAACAAGGAACTCTTCTGGGATAATTAAATCCACTATAGTCCGAACAAGTAATGGTAAATGACAAATACCATAGTTTTTCTTTTTCATGATGCTAGCCCGACGTGGGCAACGGGTCACTCGCAAAGAGGTCCCATAAATATAGCTTCCCTCACCAGCTATCTGCAAAGCAGACAGGATCCAGCTTTGGGACATGGATCTAGGGTTTAAAGCAGCCTAGCCCTGCTACATTTAGAACCTCAATATAAGCAAAAGACTCGCTGCCTTCACGTCAGATTGAATACAACAAAGAAAAAGGGATAACTATTATATTTTTAGCCAAAAACCAAAACTTAAACCTCAACTGGCAGAATTGAGCGTCCACTTTTCAAGGCACATAACCAGTGGTGTAGTGCTGTGGGAACGCGTGGGAACGGCGTTCCCTTACTGTTTTTGGTAGAGGGAACGGCGTTCCCTCACTATTTCAAATAAATCCGAACTTACAAATCTCTAACGTCATGAAATTTTAATTCCCACCCCTAGAAGAACTATGAGAAAGAATCATTAACTGTTTCATTTCTTTTAGCTTCGACTGAGGCAATGCTAGCTTATAAAGATCTGATGAAACAGTCACCACGGCGTACCAGTTGTTAACTTTTTTTAGTCAATCATTCCAGTTGTTAGCTATTTTTATTGATCGTACTGGATGTCATATATCTAATGACACTGGAAATACTGCATCTTCAACCTTGGAATATATCCTAATATCCAGTGCATATGACCTCAAAATATCCCTGAAATTGGTCAGATTTCAAAAGATTTTCCGGGGGACTTACAGTGCCCCCGGACCCCCAGCTGTATGGGCTCGCCGCGCTCGACATTCCCCCCCCCCCCGCATCTGAGTAACACTTTCAAAATGCGTTCCCTCACTTCTTTATTTAGCACTACACCACTGCACATAACATGTCCGTTTCAAGATGGGAATGAACTCAGAATGGTACCCTGAGTTTTTTTTGGCTAAAAATATAATAGTTACCCCTTTTTCTTTGTTGTATTCAATCTGACGTGAAGGTAGCGAGTCTTTTGCTTATATTGAGGTTCTAAATGTAGCAGGGCTAGGCTGCTTTAAACCCTAGATCCATGTCCCAAAGCTGGATCCTGTCTGCTTTGCAGATAGCTGGTGAGGGAAGCTATATTTATGGGACCTCTTTGCGAGTGACCCTTGCCCACGTCGGGCTAGCATCATGAAAAGAAAAACTATGGTATTTGTCATTTACCGTTACTTATTCGGACTATAGTGGATTTAATTATCCAGAAGAGTTCCTTGTTCCATGCACGGTCTGTGTGTATCATATATATATATATATATATGATGAATAAACCACGAAGGAAAAAAGAAACACAAACGGGTGCTCAAGCGCTTTCGTCTAATGACATCCTCAGGAACACTAGACATGACGAAAGCGCTTGAGCACCCGTTTGTGTTTCTTTTTTCCTTCGTGGTTTTATTCATCATAAATACTTTTCACGTGTCACTTTCGTGAAATAATTTTTCATATATATATATATATATCAGTCTTTCCTTGTGAACAGACGCGTTTTATCGAGTGTCCAGTGTTATCAATTGAATAAGTGGTTTTCGTTGAAGTGTTTTTAAAAAAAAATTGTGTTCGGTGCATTCATAACTAAATTACTTCGTGCTATTAATCATTCATTAACGAATATATTTCATTTATTGACGTTATTCAATACTATATTATTTGATCAAACCAAGGCTACTGCACGTGGCTTGCCTTGTTTGTTTTTCAAATCTATCAGAAAACGTGGAGACATAAGGTTCATTTTTCCTTCTTTCGAGAGGTCAGGTAGAGTGTTGTTGTTGTTGTTGTTGTTTAGCCGATCAGCCCACCCTGATCGAGCAAGCCGGCGGCACACAGGTAACCGATCGCCCTCTTCGGAGTGGACCAGAGGTTCAGCGCACTAGTGATGTTGTGTTGTGTTCGTTGTTGTGCTAGAGCGGTACAGTCTGTCATAATGTGTTGAATTGTTTGTGGTGTGTCGTGGCACAGGTGGCAGGTGTCGTCTATGGAGTTGTCTAGTCTGTGTTTATATGTTAGTAAGTTGGGGTGATGTCCACATCGGAATCGTGCTAAGTTAACTCGATCCGATCTGCTCAGGCTAGTCTCTGATGTTAATGGGTGGCGGCTTCGCACCTAGGACCGCATTCGGACCGAGTCGTGTCAGTGCTTTGTGGGTTAGGTGTGTGTGTATGTGTTTTCTGTACTGTGTGATGTCTGTGGGGCGTGGTATGGAATGGAGTATTTGGTTATAATGTCTCTCTGGTGTTACCTTAATGGTGCGAGGTGTCGGTGCGTGATTGTACATGTAGTGGCAAGGTGTTGTGGGTTAGTTGTCGCTGCTGCCATGAATTGTGTTCCCCTCATGTCTAAATGTTCCCTAACTTTCAGTATTTTTGTTTCTGTGTGCAGGTGTTCTATTGGTGTTGTTTGAGTGCATCCTGTAATGATACGAAGTGCGTTGTTTTGTATTGTCTGTAAGGTGTTTATGTGTGTGTTTGAGATAATGGGTGCCCAGCATGGGCTAGCATAGTCCATAACTGAGCGAATATATTGTTTGTATATGAGAGATGTTTCCTGCTGGTGTCCAAAGTTTGTGCCTGTTAGTACCCTAAGCGTGTTAAGTCTTGACGTACATTTGTTTTTAATATCCTGAATGTGGTTTGCAAAAGATAATGATGTGTTGTATGTGACCCCGAGTATTTTGGTCCTGTGAGTGTGTGGAATGTTGATGTTGTTTAGTGTAAGCTGTGGAATTACCTGGTGTTATTTTGTGTTGCTTGTAAGCAAGGTGATGGTTGATTTTGTGGGCGCTACTTTGAGTCTATTGTGTGTGAGCCAGTCTTGTATACTGTTTATGTATGTTTGTAGGTTATTTATAGCGGTGTCGATGTTGTTGTGAGTGGATGTTAGAGTGATGTCATCTGCATATGATGATAATGTAAGCTCGTTATCTATGGGTGTTGGAATGTCATGCATGTATAAGTTGAAGAGTGTTGGGTCGAGAACAGAGCCTTGAGGGACCCCGTTCGGAAAAAGCTTGTTTTTGGATGACTTGCCATTAAATGTAACATGTGAGTATCTTCCTGAAAGATAGTTGCTCAGCCACCTTTTGGTGTTATTGTGCAGGTTTGTGTTGAGTATTTTGTTTATGAGAGGGAAGCGTGGGATAGCATCAAATGCTTTACTAATGTCTATTCAGGTAGAGTGTAGTCACACACCGTGTGAAGAAAAGGAAAAAAAGTCGGGTCGAATCGTAGACGGATAAGTGTTATAAAAACTCTTCTTTTACAGATCTTTTTTGTCGGTAGCTTAATTCTATATAGATTTAGTATAAATTTGTCTTACAAGAACCTGTTTATGCGTTTCAAAAACGCGGTAGACCTATGTTGTAATTTATTAATTTCCAAACGCTCGTTTTTGTTTTTGTTTTTTGTTGTTTAACAAATTAAAAGCATGGCACCCCCGTCAACTACTTGCAGTCACTGTGAAGGGAAATTTGCCGTGTACGAGTTTTCAATGGCTAATAATAATGAACAGTTAGTTTGCAGGTGGTGCTCAAACTTGGAAGTGCTGAGGAACGAGTTAGAACGTGAGAAAGAGGCCAGAGTAAGGCTTGAAGAAAGGGTGATGCTCCTGATGGCAAAATTAGAATCCCTTGAGACTCCACTTACGACCCCTCCTGCCTCAGTTTCTACTAATAATATAAATAGTATTAATAGCCCTCTCTCTTCTCCTAGTTCCTAACCCTTCGTTCGAGTGCGAAATGGAGCCCCATTGAGAAAACCTAAGACATGTCTACCAGTAATAACAAACAATAAGTTTTTTGTTTTAGGTTTCGATGATGCTGATGAACCGGAAATACGACTCATTGGCGATTCCATTGTTCGAGGGCAGCTCGAGGAATTCTGTGGGAGAAACCCTTGTCGTAGGCGCCGTTACTGCTACCCTGGTGCAAGGGTGGAGGATATAACTAATAGTGTTGACCAATTTACAGACGGTACCTCCGAGGACACAACGTATGTTATTCATGTCGGTACTAATAACGTTTTAAATTCTAGATCGGAAGAACTGCTGGCTAGGTACAGGGACTTACTAGAGCGATTAAAGGAAAAAACTAATAAGATTGTTTTAACAGGTATACTTCCTCAAATTATCCATCGTAACGATTTCTACAGCAAGGCGACCTATATTAACAATAACTAAAGTCTCTTTGCCAACAGGAAGGAGTGCATTTTTCGAATTTTTGGAACAGTTTCTACAGCAGGAGGGACTTGTTCCTCGGAGATGGACTTCATCTTAATGACGTTGGAGCTGCGCGTTTAGGAAGATTATTTCATAATACTGTCTCTTCTTCTCAGGCTGCCGTAACTCGAACGGTCTCAGCGTAAATTCCATAAATTTCCACTGCGCTCGCGAAGGTGTCGCAATTACAAACAATTTGAAGGTTCTATCCTTAAATGCTCGTAGCCTACGAAATAAAATAAACGAATTTTTTTCTTTAATTGCTTGTAAAGACTATGATATAATTGCGATAAATGAATCGTGACTTTAATTGCGCTCACGTAAATTACGATACAATGCAGGGAGACGCGGAAGGTAATCGTTTAGTTAATTTTCTCGAGGATAGCTTTCTTATTCAAAAGGTTGGGGAACCTACGAGGTTGGACAGTATTTTAGATTTAGTAATAACTACAGATGATAGGCTAATTACTGATCTTCAAGTAATAGAACCTTTAAGCAATAGCGATCACAATATGGTAGAGTTTGTCCTCTCAGTAAGTCACTCGAAACCAGCTAACTGGACTAAAATTCCTAACTTCCAGCACGCAGACTTTAGTAAATTTCGAAATAAATTGTCACACGTCAATTGGGAAAACGTAATGGGGAACTCCAACGCAAAACTAATGTGGGAATCGTTCGAAACGGTATTTAGGACTATAAATGAGGAATGTGTACCGTACAAAATTAAGCGTGCGAAAGTAAACAACAAGCCATTGTGGTTTACTTCTAGAGTAGGAGACATTTTAAAGAGTAGAGATAGGGCTTATAGGCTACATAAATGCGATAAAGACAATTTGTGGTTACGAAACAACTACATATCTCGAAGGCGTGAAGCGAAAAGTGTAATAAAAACGTCCAAGCGCGAAAATCTCCATAGCTCGTGACGGTAAAGAAAACCCCAAGCGATTCTTTCAATACGTCAATAATAGAAATCCAGTAAAAAGCGTCTTGTGGCCTTTGAAAAATGTAAACGGAGATCTAGTTTCTGAAAACAAGGAAATGGCTACCTTGCTAAACGAAATTTTTACGTCATTTTTTACTATAGAAAATGTAACGAATATCCCTACGGTCATAGACATAATACTTTTTGATAATGGTAATATTTTGGATAATATAGTGGTTAGTGAAGGGAAAATGCGCTATATTGATAAAATGAAAACGCGTAAATCACCGGGGCCGGATTCCATATATCCCATACAACTAAAAGAATTAAAAGATAGCATTGTTGTGCCGCTAACAAAGATTTTTAATGTGTCTATTTCTGAGGGGTGCGTACCAGATAATTTCAAGTTAGCAAACGTAACACCTATCTTTAAGAAAGGCGATAAAGGTGCGGCGGGAAATTATAGGCCAATCAGTTTAACGTCTGTTGTAGGTAAGCTACTGGAATCAATAATTAGGGATCGTATAGTCGAACACTTAGAATTGCATAAACTAGTTAGAAATACGCAGCACGGTTTTAGGCGAAACAAATCTTGCTTAACTAATCTTTTAGAATTTTTCCAAAGCGTGGATGACGTTTACGATAGACATCGGGCGGTTGATGTAGTGTATTTAGATTTTCAAAAAGCGTTTGAGACCGTGCCGCACAAAAGACTCATTGAAAAAACTAAGGCTCATGGAATCAGGGGTGTAGTAATAAATTGGCTAGAAGAGTGGTTGCGAGGTAGGAAACAGAGGGTGGTCGTTGATGGAGCGGAGTCGTGTTGGGCTAATGTAGCGAGTGGCGTTCCTCAGGGTTCTGTATTGGGCCCCTTGCTTTTTCTTATATACAGGGCGTCCCAAAAAAATGTATACACACTTTAAATAATTATAAAGGCAGTGTTTATTAAAATACATTTCATTTTCAAAATGTAATAGAATCTACAGACATTATTTAATTGTTTTGTCAACGCCTGTTTTCAAACTGACGTCCGTTCTGGTCCAGGCACTGCTGATAACGCGAAGCAATGGAATCGCAAACATCACGAAACATTTCGTTTGGTATTTGTGTGCATTCTCGTTCAATGGCTGCTCTCAATTCAGCGACTGTTGCAGGTTTTATAACGTAGACTTTGTCTTTTAAGTATCCCCATAAAAAAAGTCTAGTGGTGTGAGGTCTGGTGAACGCGGAGGGTATTCTACGAAACCCCTTCGTCCAATCCACATCCACATCGTGCCAAGTACCACTCGCAATACTCCACTCTTCGGTCCGGATCATCTTCATTAATAGCATGGACTAATCTTGGAATGTAACTTTTCCATTGACAGCGCTTCAAAATGCGTTGGACAGACGATTCTGAAATTCCTACCTCACGACTCGCTTGCCGCAGATTTTCTTGGACTTTGGTGATACGTTTCCAGTACTCTTTCTTGCTTTGTGGGGCTTGTCGATGTCCGTGGTCTTCCGGAACGCTTCTTGTGGACATTCTGAACAGTTCCATCGGCTTCAAACTTATCTCTAATTCGAGTGATGGTAAGTCGCGTTGGTGGATCTGTTTGAAACTCCCTCCTAAACTGTCTTTGCACTTCAACTGCGTTTTCACACTTCCAGTAGCATTTTAGAATGAATTTCCTTTGTTCGAAGCTTAGTCGGACTGCCATTATTAATTCTAATGGGTTTAACTTGGAAAGAAAGAAACATCAATTGAGCTATCAGCTGTTAAAGTGTGTATACATTTTTTTGGGACGCCATGTATATTAACGATTTAAATGTCGGCCTAGTCAGGACAGTTTCAAAGTTTGCGGATGACACGAAGCTGGGTGGTAGGGCGATTAATGACGAAGATAGAGGTAAAATCCAGGGAGATCTGAATAAAATCGTTGATTGGTCAGTCACATGGCAAATGAGATTTAACGTTGATAAGGGCAAAATTTTGCATATAGGTTCGCGTAACGGTAATTTTGCGTATAGTATGTCAGGGAAAGAGTTAACAAGCGTAGAGCAGGAAAAAGATTTAGGAGTTATAGTCACTGGTGATTTAAAAGTAGCGAAACAAAGTACAGCAGCGGTGAATAAGGCGAACAAAGTGTTAGGTTTTATAGCTCGGAATTTTAAGTACAAATCGCGCGATATTATAGTTCCTCTTTATAAATCATTAGTTAGACCCCATTTGGAGTACGCGATTCAATTTTGGAATCCGCATATGCGCAAAGATATAGACAAAATCGAAAGCGTTCAAAGACGAGCAACTAAGATGATTCCGTCGCTTAGGTCAAAGTCGTACGAGGATAGGCTTAAGGAGTTAAAATTGACTACACTCGAGACTCGGAGGCTGAGGGGTGATCTAATCCAGGTGTTCAAAATTATGAATGGGTTCGATAACGTAGATCGAGATAGCTTTTTCAAAGTATCTCAATATAATAGGACTAGAAATAACGGGTGTAAATTGACAAGTAGAAGGTTCGAGACAACAGTTGCTAAAAACTTTTTTACGCACAGAATAGTAAATAGCTGGAATAGTTTGCCGGTAGAAGTAATTAGTAGCACGTCTATAAACATGTTTAAAAATCGATTGAACGCGTATGTTGATAGATTGGGTATAGTTTAAGGTAGTAAAATTAAGGCTTTGTGGGGATAGATCCCACAGCTCAATTGTGGGATATAGGGAGGCAGCATCTTGGGTTAGGGGATACTCTCTGTCCTTACACACCCCATTTAAAGAGATTCCTCTGCCGAGCGGTGCACCCCCATACTACTGTGAGGTATTGAAAAACTCATGATCTTCACTTGCCCCACAAACACCTTGAAATGGGAGACCCAAAATGGGTACACACACATTTCTACATTACTGTACAGTCTTTACAGCCACACCTACACTTTTCCTCCTAAGTATATATATTGTAATGTATATGGTGGTAAATTTTGACTAGGTCCGCAATCGATATGTGACTTATTTTTGGTTGGATGGATACCGTAATGAAATTAACTGGATCCTTTGGATCTGATATATTTGCATGTCGGTTATAAATAGATATAGAGTGTAACATATTTGTGGATAGTAGTCTATTATGACTTGATCCTCTGAATCCAGAGATTCTATCTTTAGTTTTAAATCGATAATTAATTAATTAGTTTTAAATTGATAATTATTTAGTTTCGTAAAAATTAGTCGTTGCCAATGTACAGGCAGTTTTTACATAAATTTCTTATGTTCTTGTGGTTCGGAACCCACGTAAAATTGTAGGTCCCCTCCGCCACCACGGAGGACATACACAATGCACAATTACGAACACAGTTAAGTAGATCAGCCATGAGTGGATCCTAGGGTCTTTGTTGGTCTGAAACATTATAATATATATATATATATATATATATATATATATATATTATATATATATATATATATATATATATATATATATATATATATATATATATATATATACAGGGCGTCCCAAAAAAATGTATACACACTTTAACAGCTGATAGCTCAATTGATGTTTCTTTCTTTCCAAGTTAAACCCATTAGAATTAATAATGGCAGTCCGACTAAGCTTTGAACAAAGGAAATTCATTCTAAAATGCTACTGGAAGTGCGAAAACGCAGTTGAAGTGCAAAGACAGTTTAGGAGGGAGTTTCAAACAGATCCACCAACGCGACTTACCATCACTCGAATTAGAGACAAGTTTGAAACCGATGGAACTGTTCAGAATGTCCACAAGAAGCGTTCCGGAAGACCACGGACATCGACAAGCCCCACAAAGCAAGAAAGAGTACTGGAAACGTATCACCAAAGTCCAAGAAAATCTGTGCGGCAAGCGAGTCGTGAGGTAGGAATTTCAGAATCGTCTGTCCAACGCATTTTGAAGCGCTGTCAATGGAAAAGTTACATTACAAGATTAGTCCATGCTATTAATGAAGATGATCCGGACCGAAGAGTGGAGTATTGCGAGTGGTACTTGGCACTGTGGATGTGGATTGGACGAAGGGGTTTCGTAGAATACCCTCCGCGTTCACCAGACCTCACACCACTAGACTTTTTTTATGGGATACTTAAAAGACAAAGTCTACGCTATAAAACCTGCAACAGTCGCTGAATTGAGAGCAGCCATTGAACGAGAATGCACACAAATACCAAACGAAATGTTTCGTGATGTTTACGATTCCATTGCTTCGCGTTATCAGCAGTGCCTGGACCAGAACGGACGTCAGTTTGAAAACAGGCGTTGACAAAACAATTAAATAATGTCTGTAGATTCTATTACATTTTGAAAATGAAATGTATTTTAATAAACACTGCCTTTATAAGTATTTAAAGTGTGTATACATTTTTTTGGGACGCCCTGTATATATATATATATATATATATATATATATATTAAACACAGACCGTGCATGAAACAAGGAACTCTCCTGGGAAAATTAAATCCACTATAGTCCGAATAAGTAATGGTAAATGACAAATACCATAGTTTTTCTTTTTCATGATGCTTGTTCCATGCACGGTCTGTGTTTAACATATAAGTTTCTCAGGGGACCATTCTGACTTCTGAGTTTGTGTATATTAAACGGACGTGTTACGTGCCTTGAAAAGTGGACGCTCAATGTCCCGGTTGAGGTTTAAGTTTTGTTTTTTTTGCTAAAAATACAATAGTTACCCCTTTTTCTTTGATTTATTCAATCCGACGTGAATGCAACGAGTCTTTTACTTATATAGAGGGTCTGAATGTAGTGGGACTAGGCTTGCTTTAAACCCTAGATCCATGTCCCAAAGCTGGATCCTGTCTGCTTTGCAGATAGCTGGTGAGGGAAGCTATATTTATGGGACCTCTTTGCGAGAGACCCGTTGCCCACGTCGGGCTAGCATCATGAAAAGAAAAACTATGGTATTTGGCATTTACCATTACTTATTCGGACTATAGTGGATTTAATTTTCCCAGAAGAGTTCCTTGTTCCATGCACGGTCTGTGTTTAACATATAAGTTTCTCAGGGGACCATTCTGAGTTTGTATATATATATATATATATATATATATATATAATATATATATATATATATATAAAAATATATATATATATATATATATATAAATTATATAATATATATATATATATATATTATATTTTATATATATATATAATATATTAATATATATATATATATATATATACACATATATATATATATATATATATATATATATATATATATATATATATATGTGTTAACCCCTCCATCTATTGCCCGGGATGGTTTCGAAGTCGACGGGGGTTCTAGTTAGGTGGCAGCAACGGATGTGTGACTTGCAGTAGTTTTCTTCTATATTACTCTCCGAGTTCTTCTATAGTGGCTCGGAGGACTCTGATAGACTTACTAAAAATGCTGAAGGTTCCGGACTCTTCTTATAGCGTATCCGGAAAGTTTAATGACTAAGTTCTTCTGAAGAGAGCAAGGCTCGAAGGATAAGATAAAAACTATCTTTTACTGTAATTTACTGCTAAAATGTACAGGTAGTGCTCAGCCTCTGAATTAGCTTCTGAATGACAATGGAAGATTTTTACTGTGGTTTATATTAGTGATGGGACGATTAATCGGAATCGGAATCGAGAATCGGAAGAATCGAGCATTTTTCAGGAATCGGAATCGGAATCGGAATCGAGAGAATTGTACCATGATTTCCGATTCTTAAAACGATTCTTTAACTTTTAATTGAACCAGTTTTGCAATGTAAACTTTAAAATTTAAATGAAAGAGGATAACAAATTTTATTTTTATTGTATTGTAGCTATACATTAAAACATGTCTATCCATGATGTGTAATCAAGAAGATTAAAATGAATTGTTACAACTTACAGTTGATTTTTATTTTTAAACCAATCTATTATAATTTATAATTTATATTACCATACTCATAATGTAAATAGTTAATCTTACCAGAGTAAAATATGACAATTTCCAGAAAAACAAGTATAGAATTATATTTAAAAATAGTGAGAATCGGAATCGGAATCGAGAATCGTATCGGAATCGAGACTTTTTAGTGGTATCGGAATCGGAATCGTTAAAAATTTCGGTATCGTCCCATCACTAGTTTATATACCCAAAAACTGCTAACATCATTATTATTAAATGCTAAAAAGGCTGTATTATTTTTGTACAATATTCGAAAATAAAGTAAATTTTCAGCTGTGGTAAGGCTTGAACGAGTAAACAAAATATATGAAGACGAAACCATATTTTTATCTTAAACCGCGACTTTTCAGATCTGATGTTATGATCTGCCAAGTTAACTAAAAGTGGAAATCGGACTATGCATCTTTACACTAAAATATGTATATGAGTAAAATTTTGAGGTTTAAGATGTACAATTTTAATGCTTAGGCAAGACATGATCTCATCTTTTATAACGAAAGAGAATGTATACAAAATATGAACATTGCAAAGCTTAAGCAGGATTCCTTATTAAGCGAAATCTAAAAAAATGATTATGAGATTTTAAAAAACAACAGGTCACCAATTATTTAGCAAAGTATAAAGCAAATAAAATTTTTTATCCAAACTCGCGTTGGGCGATTTTGGTCCTTATGTAAAAATGAATACACACACGTACATACATATGAGTATAGGCATTATATAAAGTTAAATATATAAGAATATACAGGATTATATAAATACATGAACCATATAACACATGAATTTTTAAAATGGATACTTTTTCTTAAAATGGATACAAGAACTATATAAATAAATACAAGAATTACATGAAGAATAAGATAATATAGGAATATGGGAATTATTTATGGTTCATTTTTACAGGGCTCTCCCCTCTAGAATGATATTAATATAATAATGTAACATCCTAACTAATGCTAACTAGATGATAACTATGGGTTTTATAATACAGATTTATATATACAACATAAGTCGGGTGGTTAAGTCTAGTTCACGTGGTCTGGGTACGCACTCTTGGTCGTGCATAAATAGTTTCAAGTTCCGTGTCACTTGGTTTTCTTTGTTCCCAGAATGATCTTTTCACCACAAATATACCGAGGATAATAGCACATACAATAATGATACTAACGGCAGATGTTGAGAAAATGGTTACCGGTTGTAGTATTTGTAAGAGGTTATTTTGGTTATCATCCGAAATTTTAAACTGGCTCAATTGATCATTCCATTCAGGGGCATGTAGTTCGGGTAGGATGGTTACAGGTTTTATGGAGAGATTTAAGATCTCTATGACGGGTTTAAATTTAATTTGCGACGGAAATGGGTATGAGTTATTAAGGGTAACCTTGTACGGGTTGTATATTTGGAGGGCTTTTGAACGCAAGGAGCAACCAATTGGTAGCCGAATAACCATAGGGATTGTGATGAGGGAATAATTCGATGGACACTCGAGAGTAGCGGCAGTCCTGTTCGCGAAAGAAACCCAGATGTCTGGTCCAATTCGTAGTTGGATGGTTTTAGGGGAATGAATTTTTTTAAATGAACATACCGGGGCATGCCGGTCACGAATTAAGTCGATAAAGCAAGACCTAGTAGTTGGAAGAATAACTGGTTTGAGTGGAGGGCAGACGAGTTGTTTATTTGGTTGCGGGAATCGGCAATGCCGGACGTCGCTATCTGACATCATAGAATAAGCTGACAGATCTTTGGTGAGGAAAAGGTAAGGTGCTACGGTGGGTAAATACAATCGATAGACATTAGAGCTGTTTTGGTAGGGTGTTGGGAAAGGGTGAAATTTATATACGTCATAAGTGAGGACATCGAAAAATGGTATAATTATGAGGTATGTGTAGGGGCGTGGTCCATGTACAGTCCAGGTGTATTCTAGAAATTGAGGGTAATTAGTGTGGTTGAGTGGGAATATGAGTGATAATTTTAATTGTGACTGGGCGGTGTGAATCAAGGACTGAAGTATTTCCCATGGCATTAGGGTGGAAAGAGTGATTTTTCCATGGGCTAGCTGGGTTGCACGCAAAACCTTGGAATTAATCGTAGTTATTCGTTGTAAGTATTTATCGATTAGGGTTACTTGTAGGTTCATTATCTCTATTAATTCTAGATATCTTTTGTGTTCTTTGTATTGAGCTAACATGGATTCAAGGTATGTGAATCTGTCCGAAAGGGAGTGGAGGAAGCGATTGTTTTCGTGTAATGACCTAATAGTTTGTTCTAACATGTGTCCACTATATTGTCGATTTCGCGCGAAGAGATTCAATTTAAGTTCAATTCTTTTAATATCTTCTTCGGTTGCTAATCCGAATAAACCTTTGAACAGTTTCCCTCCTATATCTATCAGTCCCCTTTTACTTCTTTGGCTAAAGTTTTCTGAATTTTTAGTTTCAGTTTGTATCCATGGTAAGGCTAATATTTCTGATAGGGCGCGTGCTGTAGTTTGAATATTTTCGAGGGTATTTTCTAACAGAACGCGACTAATCTGATCTTTTCCTTGGAAAGAATTCTGGACTTTACTTTCAAACGTTTTAATTGGGTTTGTATCTGAAGGAGATTGATTTTAATTCTAGCAGGGGGTTGCAAATTTATATAAAGGTCTGCGTGCCCTTTCAAAAATTTACCTTCTGCAAGTTTTTCTATAACAACTCCGGTAGAAATTTTAATGCTAGGGCTACAAGAGTAAATAATTTGGAAAATTATAAGGGGGACAATTTTATTCATTTCTACGCCTTAGGTTATACGGAGCTGGGGGTGGTTGTGTGGATACTTGTGTTTGTAGGCGAAGGGGTGGGCCTCGTTTTGGTGGCAATGGGGGTCGACCGTTGAGCTCGGATTCTGAGCGGGTTCGTTTCTTATGTGAAGGTTCTAGTTCACGTGGGTGATGCATTTGCGGGCAGTATGTAGGGTCCGTGCGTCAATCATCAATCAGTGAGGGTGGTGACAGAGGAGATGGTGGAGTTGGAGGAGATGGTGGAGTTCCACTGAGTGATCTTCTCGAAGGGGTTTCTCCAGGGTCTGGGTCCGATGGGACGCTTGGCTCTGGGGCCTCCTCTTGTTCAGAGATTGCCTCGAGTACTCTGTGGTATTACGAGGTACCAATCTTCGTCATGAGTAGCGGTTCCCGCGGTGACCACTTCAGTTTTTTTATCCCTGCCCGATTTGTTAATATCTTGACCTTTTGAAGGATAGGCGGCTCGAACGCCTGGCAGCTGTTTTTTGGGAAGGTGTTGTTCGGAAGCTATCTTCAAATTGTTTGGAATGATCCCGGAGGTCGAGGATTTCATAACGATTTTTTCCGAGGTTTTTTATAATCCTATATGGGCCATCCCATTTTGGGTATAATTTGCGATGAGCACCTGGCGGTTTCACGCTCTTCAGATAACATCGCATACCGACGATTATAGTCCGTTGACGGGGATGACGCCTATGTTGCTCTTGCTCCATCTGTTGGTTTCGTTGGTCGAGGGCATAGCGGATTATGTAAAAAATCTTGAAAGATCGTTCAGCTAGTTGCTGATTTGCTTCTGCCATTTCGGAAGATGTTAGAACTGCCGGGTCGGTTTGGTCGGGCAAATCAAAAGGTAGACGCTTGTCGTAGTGATAGAGGACGAAATGAGGGGTGTCCCCGATGGACACATTATAGCCATTGTTGATGGCTGTTTGTACCATGGGAAGGGAATCATCCCATGTACGGGAGGATGCATCGACAACGTGGCGCAGGGCTTCCAAGATCTTTCGATTGTGCCTTTCCACTAAGCCGTTTGCCTGCGGATGGTATGCCACAATGTGGCCGAGGTCTGGTCTGGAATAGCGGCTACTTCGCTGTAACGCGAGAAGTGGTCCGTAAACACAATGATGTACTGATTTCCCTTTGACGTTTTGGGAAATGGTCCCAGTATATCCATTCCAGTTCTTTGCCAGGGCCTTTGGCATACTGGATATTTATGCATCGGAGCTGTGGATGGTACGTTGCCCTTATGCTTTAAACACGACGGACATTCGGCGATGTATTCTTGTACCTTTCTGTTCATCTCGGGAAAGTGGTATCGCTCCAAAAGACTTGATAATGCGATCCGGCCCCATGTGTCCATACAAAGGTGAGTCGTGACAAAGTCCAATGGCTATATCGACGAGATCCTTTGGTATCTCCACGAGGTCGTTTCCATCTTCGTTCCTGAAATGTACGAGCCCATCTTTGAGGTTTTACCTTCGATGGTTCCTTTTGTTCCAGGCGCGCCCGAAGGTTTTGGGTGTGTTGGTCCTGTTGTTGGGAGTATTGCAGACACTCGTAGTCGAACACAGGAAGAATTCCTATTTTATTCACTTGGGCGTCGGGCTTGAGTCTCGACAATCCGTCTGGAATAACTTGCAGTTTTCCCGGTTTGTATACGATTTTTGCTGCAAAGTCCTGAATCAACAGAGCCCATCTACTCAATCGTCCTTCAAGTAGCTTGTCCTTGAAGTGGTACGTGAGTGGCTTATGATCAGTCTTGATGGTTACATCGTAGCCATAGACGATATTTCGGAATTTTTTTCAAAGCCCAATATACCGCTAGGGCCTCTCGGTCCGTAGTGGAATAATTCCGTTGAGGTGCAGAGAGAAGTTGACTGGCATAAGCAATGGGTAACTCCACACCGTCTACGTCCTGTAACAGGACGGCTCCTAGTCCATAGGAGGAAGCATCTGTGGCTATGATGAAGGGTCTTGTGTAATCAGGATATTGTAAAATGGGATGACAGGTAAGTTTATTAATTAAAGTTTCAAAGGCATGTTGGTGATCGGATCCCCAGTTAAATTTCGAATTTTTCTGGAACAAATTAGTAATGGGTTTAGCAATATTTGAAAATTGGGGGATAAAGTTCCGATAGAATCCGACAAAACCAATAAATGCACGGGCGTCGTCGATGGTTTTGGGTACAGGGTACCTTTCCAGGGCTTCGAGTTTGGCTGGATCAGGTTTAATTCCTGTGGACGAGAGTAGGAATCCTAGGTATACCAGGGATTCTTGTAAAAAATTGCACTTTGCAAGCTTACAGTTTAAGGTGTGCTTTTCTCAAGTGTGATAGCACATTATGAAGGCGTTGAAAGTGTGTTTTTATGTCCGAACTATAGACGATAATATCGTCAAGATACACGAGAGCTTCGACACCTAATAGGTCGGAAAGGACTATATTCATCAACCTAGAGAAATTAGCAGGCCCATTTCGGACTCCGAAAGGTAAAACCTGGAATTCGTAATGGCCTCGGTTAGTGGAGAAAGCAGTCAATGCCCGAGATTCGGGACCGACCTCCATTTGCCAATAACCTGATGCTAAATCGAGGGATGAAAAAAAGTTCGCTTTCCCTACGTTCAGAATTGTTTCCTGCATGTTTGGAATCGGGAAACGGTCTGGGATGGTAATGTTGTTCAGGCGTCTAAAATCTATACAAGGGCGAGATATTCCGTCCTTTTTGGAGACGAGAATCATAGGAGCGGACCAGGGACTAGCTGAAGGCTGAATGACATCCTGCTCCAACATGTCCTTGATGTGTTCCTCAATAGTGACTAATTGGGAATGTGGAACCCGATAGGGAGGAATGAAAATGGGTTTGGAATTGGGTTCCAACTTGATTTCAAAAGGGACCAAATTAGTTCGGCCCAGAGGATCTCCTTTTAGGGCAATCACATCTCTATTTCTTATCAAGAAATCGAGAAGTGATTCCATTAGTTTGGGATCCTGTAAAGCTGGTGACTCCTGAAGGGAGTGCTCCAGACATTTCTTATATTCTTCTTTTAATACTGAAGGATTTAACTCTAAGGAACTGGAAACACGATTTATCATACTGATGGGGAAATCTGAATCTACTTCTACTGTGGAAACAGTTCCTATTTTCTTATTTGAAGTTAATTCTATAGGACTTTTCCTTTGTTTAAACAAACAACAGGGATAGCTGAATTCTGACTCTGACTAAGGACTTGGGCAATAAGAACATCTCTTTTGAAATTACTTTTCTCTGTAATCAGAGTACTCTCTGACTCTAATAATTTTCCTTGACTGTCAACTACTTTTGCTAGGAAACAAACCTTCTCATAAGGTGCTACTGTTATATGCTCGGTAGGGCATATGAAAAATTGTGAATCTGACTCTGGTTCGGCGACTAAAATTTGCCTTATTGGCTGAACTGAAGCTGGCTGACTGGAAACTGGCTGACTGGAAACTGGCTGACTGGAAACTGGCTGACTGGAAACTGGCTGACTGGAAACTGACTGACTGGAAACTGACTGACTGGAAACTGACTGTGTTGATCCAACTGGATTCAACAACTGGAACTGATTAGCCTGGGGTCTGATTTCTGGAGCGGTTGTCCCTCTGGATACAACCGGCTGACTTGAACTGCTATCAAGTGGAGGGGTTTCCTATTTCTTTCGGAAATCTGAACTGGACTAATTCTATTAACATTAAGCTGTCTGTTATTCTCACGGAGATGGTGTGTCCTATTTCGACACTTTACTAACTTTCCGGCTGGGTAACTCTCCCATTGATTCCGGTTAAAAAAATCCATACCTAGTAGGATATCTGTCTGAAAGGTGGCGACTGTGTCTACTATACAACATTTCGCGGGGTATACCGCGTTTCCAACTTCTAAATATAACTCAATTTCTCCGTATGTAGGTATGGGTGTGCCCGTAACTCCTCTGAGTTGGCAGGATGGTGTCTTAAGTTCATATTTGTAATTTGTACTCTCTAGTAATTCATCTTCACATTGTTTCTTAATTAACGTCACATGTGCTCCTGTATCTAGGAGAGCAGTTAAATCTTGGTTATCGGTGCTACAATTTATTATTAAATCTAGGAGGTCCGCACCTATTATCCTGATGGGTAGTTTGTGTGCGTCTCTGGGCTCATTACTGTAATTTAGGAGGGAGGAGGTTGAACTGCCGCCTCCAATGTAGGGTCTAAAAAAGGGCTCGAATGGTCTTCTATGGGAGGACCTGGGTCATATTCTACGGGATTATCATACGCTGGAGGGTGTTCTTGAAAACTGTACTCTGGGGAAAATGATTCCTCCACGGGTACTTCTACGTACCGAACTAGTTGACCTTGCTGGTTGTACTGAGGTTTGTACATGGGGTAAGAGTGTGGTTGACCCTGTGGTCGTAATCTATTGGGTTGGTAGTTCGACTGAGGCTGGGAATGGACTGGTTTCTGGGGATTGGATGACTTTTGGGATACGTTTTGGGAACGTGGGTGGTTTGGTTTCTGAAAGTGGGGTCTATACCCTGCAGTGGGAGCAATAAGAGGGATAATTACACTGACTTATCATGTGCCCAAAGCTATCGCAGTTAAAACACTGTGGAGGAGGGCGTGTATTCTGGGTTTGGGGAGCTTGTTTCTGGGGTGTTCCCTGCATTGGCCTCGATTTATAGGGTTGTTGTTGTTGGTGTTGTGGCTGCTGCTGCTGAATGTAATGTACAGGGGTTTCTCTACCCTTTCGGTAGTTCTGGTTTGCTAAATCGGGGTAATGTTCCCGTGTTTTGTTTATGGCTACACTTACAGGTTTGTCAACATTTAAAAACTCCTGAAACTTTTTTTTAGGTGCTCCGGGTAGGTTTTGGTAAATGGTTGTTGCTACTATTAGATTTCTTTGTTTCGAAGTGAAAGTTATGCCACATGCATTTTCTGCGGCACGGAGGGCTTCTCCTACAAGTTTATGTGTACGTGTAATAAAATTGTTTAAATCTTCGTGTTCCTCTTTCTTCCATTTAGCTTGGAAGACTGCTTCTAACGTGGCTAAGGGTTGTGCAAGTGTTATTTCTTTAAAAAATTCTAATAAGTTTTGTTTAAAATCGTCCCATGTTGTAGCTTTGCTAATTGATAGGACGTAGGTGACTGTGTCATGAGCATTCCCTTCTTTAGGGTCGATAAATCTTTTTGCTTCCCTAATTTTTATATCATCATCGGTAATGTTTTCGCGTAAGAAATGTTGCTCTAAAGATTCAATCCAAGGTCTTACGCGTGGTTCAACAAAGCGATTATCTATGGTCCCCTTAAAAATTAAAACAGTATGAGGAAGGTTTACTAGTCTGCCTAAGTTAATGTATGCTGGTAAATTTTCGATGTCAGAAAGCGCACCGTCTGAATCGCTCATATGTGAAGGTACTTATTAATGTGTTCTAATTAGGTCTGCTTGACCGATCTTAATTTATGGAATGATCACTTAAGGGGTTTTCCTAACTACACTATCTAAAAAAATAAATGCACAACCATTTGCCTAACTCGGGGAAAATTTGAAAAGATTGCAACAAAATAATAAAAAAAATGTAAACAAGATTATCCTGGTACTATGCTTGGTACATTAAATAAAATTATACTATACTAACTATAATAGTGAAAATAACTGAAAATAACTCTGACAATAACTTTGTGACAATAATTCTGTGAAAATACTGTTTTCAATAAAAAAAAATGTATCACTGGTGTCTGAAGTGTTCACTGTGTTTTGTGTTAATTCTGGATCAATATGAAATATTAACTGTTAATAATACTGACTTTTCAAATGTTTAGAGATTATTTAAAAAAGAGTTTTGTACTTAACAAGAATCCTACGGCGAAATCCTTAGAGACGTGTCCTGAAGACGTGTCTTGCTGGCCACTTGTTCTTGGATGAAAACTAGGCGTGGAGAACTTGGAGTCGTGACGCACCGGTTCAAGGGTGGATGTGACGAACTAGAAGTCGTGACACGCCGGTCAACTGGGTGTTGGTTCTGGTTCCAGGGTCTGGAAGACTGGAAGAATCCTGGAGTCGTGAAGATCCTGGTTAAAGGGTCGCCAGTTGTTAACCCCTCCGTCTATGGCCCGGGATGGTTCGAAGTCGACGGGGGTTCTAGTTAGGTGGCAGCAACGGATGTGTGACTTGCAGTAGTTTTCTTCTATATTACTCTCCGAGTTCTTCTATAGTGGCTCGGAGGACTCTGATAGACTTACTAAAAATGCTGAAGGTTCCGGACTCTTCTTATAGCGTATCCGGAAAGTTTAATGACTAAGTTCTTCTGAAGAAAGCAAGGCTCGAAGGATAAGATAAGAACTATCTTTTACTGTAATTTACTGCTAAAATGTACAGGTAGTGCTCAGCCTCTGAATTAGCTTCTGAATGACAATGGAAGATTTTTACTGTGGTTTATATACCCAAAAACTGCTAACATCATTATTATTAAATGCTAAAAAGGCTGTATTATTTTTGTACAATATTCGAAAATAAAGTAAATTTTCAGCTGTGGTAAGGCTTGAACGAGTAAACAAAATATTTGAAGACGAAACCATATTTTTATCTTAAACCGCGACTTTTCAGATCTGATGTTATCATGATCTGCCAAGTTAACTAAAAGTGGAAATCGGACTATACCTCTTTACACTAAAATATGTATATGAGTAAAATTTTAAGGTTTAAGATGTACAATTTTAATGCTTAGGCAAGACATGATCTCATCTTTTATAACGAAAGAGAATGTATACAAAATATGAACATTGCAAAGCTTAAGCAGGATTCCTTATTAAGCGAAATCTAAAAAAATGATTATGAGATTCTAAAAAACAACAGGTCACCAATTATTTAGCAAAGTAGAAAGCAAATCAAAAATTTTATCCAAACTCGCGTTGGGCGATTTTGGTCCTTATGTAAAAATGAATACACACACGTACATACATATGAGTATAGGCATTATATAAAGTTAAATATATAAGAATATACAGGACTATATAAATACATGAACCATATAACACATGAATTTTTAAAATGGATACTTTTTCTTAAAATGGATACAAGAACTATATAATGAATACAAGAATTACATGAAGAATAAGATAATATAGGAATATGGAAATTATTTATGGTTCATTTTTACATATATATATATATATGTAAAAAAAATATATATATATATATATATATATATATATATATATATATAATATATATATATATATATATATATATATAATATATAATATATATATATATATATACAGGGTGTCCCGTAAGTCTGGACCCATAGGGAAAAATAATAAAATTACAAAATAGTCCAAAAATTTATTACATAATCTGTTCAAAGTGTCCGCCGTTGTGTCGCACACATAGTTGAAGACGCAATCTCCACTGCGACAGCACTTTCTGAATCACAGTCGCAGAAATTTCTTGACACGCCTCCACAATGCGTGCTTTAAGGTGGAAAATGTTCTGAAGTTTGACCTCGTACACTTTGGCTTTCAAGTGGCCCCACAAATAAAACTCCAGCGGAGTAAGATCATAATAAAAAAATAATAAAAATAATAATAAAAAAAAAAATATATATTATTATAAATAAATTTTTGGACTATTTTGTAATTTTATTATTTTTCCCTATGGGTCCAGACTTACGGGACACCCTGTATATATATATATATAATATATATATATATATATTATATATATATAATATATATATATATTATATATATATACCGACAAAGATAAAGAGGTAAATTCTCGGAGGACCACAAGGCAACGAAACCGGCACCCCCATTGGAAAACAAAGCGGAACCACCTGTATGCGAAAAAGAAAGAGAAAAAATAAAAATAATCCTAGCCAACATACAGGGCCTTAAATCAAACCAGTCCACGAACAAAGTTGCATACCTGAAAGGACTCATGCAAGAAGCCGGAGCAGACTTTGCATGCCTCACGGAAACTCATCTAAAGGACTGCCAGGCGAATTGTGAAAATTGTGAGTCCTGTATTGACAAAAAAGAAATACAAATTGACAACTATAACATCCTCCGAGCCGACAGAACAGTGAGACGTAAAGGAGGATGTGCTATTTACACACGCGAAAGGCACATAGCAGAAATGGCTATAAGTACCTCAAACAATTACGTAGAATGTGTAGCAGCAAAAATTGAAAAATTAAATATGGTACTAATTGTAATGTACAGACCCCCAAACACACCAACCTCAAAATTTTCAGATTCCATTACAGAGGTAAGAAACTTAGTAAAAGATCTACACTCTCCAACTCCAAATATTTTTCTCTGTGGTGATTTTAATTTCCCATTCATGAAATATAAAAGGATAGGAAAAAATATATGTATACACCAGGACAAGGGGGGCACACGAGAAGACCAGGAGCAGGTAAAAATGCTACTAGCTTTAGCTGATGAATTTATGTTAACGCAAGAAATAACAGAAAACACAAGAAAAAACAACTGCCTAGATTTGGTATTCACAAACAACAGTAATCTAATTGATAATGTAGAAATATCCGCAACTATGATATCAGACCACAATATCATTGAAATAACGACTAATATAAAGGCAACAGGAAAGGAAAGAACACGCACAACAGAAAGAAGCAAATTCGAAATTTTTAATTTTCACTCCAAAGCTATAAACTGGGAAGATGTGACATCCAGCATCGAAGTAATAGATTGGAAAACGATTTTCGAGGCCAAGACAACGGAAGAGATGCTAATGACGTTAGAGGAGAAGACGCTAGAAACTGTGGAAAAACATGTCCCAAAGATACAACAAAGAGGAAAGAGAAGCAGGTTCGAAAGACAAAAGAGGGCATTGTTCCGAAAGAGAAAAAGAGTGACTGCAAAATTAAGTAATTGTAAAGATAACAACATCAGAAAAATATTCAATGATAAACTACAAAGTATCGATGTCGGCATACAGGAACAAATCGAGAAGCATACAGAAAAAGAAGATGACGCTATAGAAGCGATAAAGGCTAACTCAAAATACTTCTATAATTTCACAAAAAGAAAGTCGAAAAACCAAGCGACTATCGGACCTTTAAAAAATGAGAACAGGGATTTATCTGATGATCTAACAGAAGTATCTGAAATATTAAAAGCTCAGTATGAATCATCTTTCAGTATCCCAAAAACTGACAAATTGATATGCGATAGAAACGCGTTCTTTGAAGAAGAACCACAAGGGGAAAGTATAACGGATTTCGACTTTACGACGGATGATATTACACAAGCCATAGGGAAACTAAAAACACACTCAGCGGCAGGACCGGATAAATGGAATGCCACACTGATCAAAAACTGCAAGAATGCAATCGCTGAGCCCCTATACTGGATATGGAGACGATCATGAGACACGGGAGAAATACCGGGCATCCTGAAGAGCGCGAACATAGTCCCAATATATAAAGGAGGAGATCGATCCGAGGCCAAAAACTATAGGCCAGTGTCGCTTACATCTCATCTCACCAAAATATTTGAAAGAATAGTTAGACAGAAAATCTATGACTTTTTGGAAACTCAGAAAAAATTAAATGATAACCAACACGGGTTTCGATCAGGCAGATCATGCCTATCACAACTAATGGAACACTACAACAACATTATCGATTCACTTGAAAGTAATGAAAACTATGATGTACTATACACAGACTTTGCTAAAGCGTTCGACAAGTGTGACCACGGAATCATAATACATAAACTGAAATATATGGGAATAACAGGAAAAGTAGGGAAATGGATATATAATTTCCTTAGTGAGCGGAGGCAAGTCGTTACAGTACAAGGAGTATCTTCATCAGAATCAGAGGTCCTCAGCTCGGTACCACAAGGAACAGTATTAGCTCCATTACTCTTCATAATCATGCTAACTGACATAGATGAGGACGTTATCAGAGACAGCACAGTAACATCCTTTGCGGATGACACAAAGATCAGTAGAAAAATAAGAAACCCAGAAGACATAGGATCTCTACAAACCGACATAAACAAAATCTACAAGTGGACTGAAGACAACAATATGAAGTTTAACACAGAGAAATTTCAGCTACTACGGTACGGAAAAAGAGAAGACCTCAAGTACAAGGAATATTATACCCCAAATGGACAGGAAATTCAGAGAAATTCCAGAGCAAAAGATTTAGGGGTTGTAATGACAGATGATGCGAAATTTGAAACACAAAATAAGATAGCAGTAAACAGAGCAAAGAGAATAACGGGTCAGATATTGAGAACCTTTAAACGAAGGGATAGGAATGTAATGATTCCTCTACTGAAAACCCTGATAATACCCAAATTGGAATACTGCTCGGTCCTAACATCCCCATATAAAAAAGAAGACATTAGACAGCTGGAGGGGATCCAAAAGAGCTTCACAGCCAGATCAATGGGTGCAAAGAACTAAATTACTGGGAAAGGTTACGAGAACTAGACCTATATTCACTGGAAAGGAGAAGAGAGATACACCATTATTTATACTTGAAAATAATGGAGAAACTAGTCCCTAATCTTACTCTGAATCCCATAACTCCCCAAACAACGGTGGAAAGTAGAAGCGGTAGACTGTGTCGTATTCCCAAATTGAAGGCGAGACAGGGAACATACTTAACCCTGAAAGAAAATAGTTTTGTAGTGAGAGGACCAAAACTGTTTAATCAGTTGCCCAAAGACCTAAGAAACACGAAGGGAGTTGCAGTGGAAATCTTCAAAAGAAGAATAGACGACGCCTGGCTCAGAACAATCCCCGATGAGCCGGGCGTACCTGGCTATGTGAGGTGGAGAGCGCAACAATCCAACTCACTACTTCACCAGGCCAACTCGAGAGGAGGGGCGTCAAGCTTGACCTTCGCGAAATGAGAAGTCATCGCGCGGAACCTTTGTAAGGTTGTAAGGTAAGGTATATATATATATATATATAATATATATATACACAGGGCGTCCCCAAAAAATGTATACACACTTTAACAGCTGATAGCTCAATTGATGTTTCTTTCTTTCCAAGTTAAACCCATTAGAATTAATAATGGCAGTCCGACTAAGCTTTGAACAAAGGAAATTCATTCTAAAATGCTACTGGAAGTGTGAAAACGCAGTTGAAGTGCAAAGACAGTTTAGGAGGGAGTTTCAAACAGATCCAACAACGCGACTTACCATCACTCGAATTAGAGATAAGTTTGAAGCCGATGGAACTGTTCAGAATGTCCACAAAAGCGTTCCGGAAGACCACGGACATCGACAAGCCCCACAAAGCAAGAAAGAGTACTGGAAACGTATCACCAAAGTCCAAGAAAATCTGTGCGGCAAGCGAGTCGTGAGGTAGGAATTTCAGAATCGTCTGTCCAACGCGTTTTGAAGCGCTGTCAATGGAAAAGTTACATTCCAAGATTAGTCCATGCTATTAATGAAGATGATCCGGACCGAAGAGTGGAGTATTGCGAGTGGTACTTGGCACGATGTGGATGTGGATTGGACGAAGGGGTTTCGTAGAATATCCTCCGCGTTCACCAGACCTCACACCACTAGACTTTTTTTTATGGGGATACTTAAAAGACAAAGTCTACGCTATAAAACCTGCAACAGTCGCTGAATTGAGAGCAGCCATTGAACGAGAATGCACACAAATACCAAACGAAATGTTTCGTGATGTTTTGCGATTCCATTGCTTCGCGTTATCAGCAGTGCCTGGACCAGAACGGACGTCAGTTTGAAAACAGGCGTTGACAAAACAATTAAATAATGTCTGTAGATTCTATTACATTTTGAAAATGAAATGTATTTTAATAAACACTGCCTTTATAAGTATTTAAAGTGTGTATACATTTTTTTGGACGCCCTGTATATATCTATATATATATATATATATATATATATATATATATATATATATATATATATATATCTAATATTATATAATAATTTAATATATATATATATAAAATATATATATATATTATATATATATATATATTATATATATATATATATATAAAATATATATATGAGAACATTCCGCGCAAGATGAGGAGGGAGAACGAACAAATGAAAAAAGAAGTAACTACCCGGGAATCGAACCCCAGATCTTCCGATTGCCGGTCAGATATGATAACCACTGCACCATGGGCCTCATTCTCCTACATACGCGCAGAAACCAATGCCCCGACGGGGCACCTCCCGCATGCCGCACATATATACATTTCAACTGCAAACAACACACAGTATAATTAACGTAAAGAACGACGCTTGTATAGAAGAACATATATATATACACAATAAACGGAAAAAGAAAATTAAAATTAAAAAAAAAAATAAAGGATTGTGGGAGGAGCATACAAATTTTTAAGGAAAAACTATCGCTTTTTAGCACAAGATCAAATGAATTGTTTCCAACCAATGTTACAAAAAAAAAAACTACCGATTTTTAGCACAAGATCAAATGAATTGTTTCCAACCAATGTTATAAAAAAAAAAATACAAGTTTATACTGGAAATCTGCCCGGGTTTTAGCACTCTACCCTTCTTGTTTAAGGTTCGATGTATATAAAAATAAATTGAAAAATAAAAGTTATTAGTGACATACAAGTTTACCAAAGATTTAGCGTTCTACCCTTCTTATCTAAATCTGTTCTGAAGGAATTCAAAACAACAGGATCGAGTTGAAAACGACCTTTGCTTATGTTGAAGTTATTTGTAAGTTGGATAATGGCAGACTCAAGAATATTTCTATTAACAATGTTGCTAGAGTAAAATAAAACTGAAGCATTATTCCAATCAATACAGTGGGATAACTCTGACAAATGGACAAAAAGGGCACTGGACGACTGTCCTGTTCTAACGGAATATTGATGCTGTTTTATACGTGTGTACAAATCCTTTCCCGTCTGACCTATGTAAAAGGAATCACATTGTTTACAACCAATTTTATAGATAATGCCTGAATTATTGGTGGGGCTATCTTTTACTATGATATTTTTCACAATATTGTTATATGAAAATACTACATTAATATCCAAAAGTTTAAGTACATTAACAATGCTTAAAAAGCCCGGGAAAAATGGAAGTACTAAAATATTTTTTGACAAAGTACGAGTGTTATTATTCACACGATAGAAAGTTCGTTTTGCCTTATTGAGACAAGATTCCATAAACGCAGATGGATAACACAGATCACTTCCAATACCGTTGATTTTTTCTAATTCGGCATCGATGTATTCCGGACTGGCGATCCTAAGGGCGCGGAGAAACATTGAAGAAAAAATGGCCTTCCTAGTGGGGGTGTCATGTCCCGAGTAAAAGTAAAAGTCGTCTATCAACATGATGGTGCTCCTTGTCACTATGCCAAAATTGTTCAGGATTATCTAAATGGACGTTTTCCAAATCGCTGGATCGGACGCGGAAGCAACAGACCTTGGCCAGCGAGATCACCAGATTTAACCCCTTTAGATTTCTTTGCATGGGGCTTTATCAAATCGCACGTCTATCAGACGAAGATTACGAGTCTTGAAAACTTACGTACACGTATACGAACTGCTGCAGATAACATAACCCCGCAAATGCTCCAGAATGTGTTTAGAAATGCTGCGTTACGATTTGAGCTGTGCAGGGATACTGATGGGCGTCACGTCGAATCCTACTCTTAATTATTTAATAAATGTTACCACTTTATCATTTTATGATTGAATTCCATATAATTTCCAAGCGGTTCACAAAAATAGATCCTGACTTTATGTACACCCTGTGTATATATATATATATACACGGTGAACCAAAAGTAGGTGGACTGTAGGTTGAATACGGTTGTGTTATATTATATTATAACTATGGTGTTCATTATAACTATGGTGTTTGTGTTATATTATATTAAATATTATAACTAAATTTATTTAAATTTTATTTTGTATTATAGTATACAAAAAAAATTAAATATGTATTCTCAAAATAAACGTTATCATTTACTGTCCACCTACATTTGGTTCACCCTATATATATATATATATATATATAGAGAGAGAGAGAGAGAGAGAGAGAGAGAGAGAGAAAAGACAAACCAAAAACAGCGACCCCATGTAAAGATGGGATAATAAGCTGCGGAAGAAGAAGAAATATATATATGTTAACCCCCCCCTTTATGGCCCTTAATCGGTTCGGAATCGACGGGGGTTCTAGTTACGGAGGCAAGCAACGGATATTTCTTCTGTTACTTTTCTTCTATAATTTTCTAATTCTTTCTCTGATACTTTATAACTTATCGACTTTACTAAGTTCCTCTGACGATAGCCCAACTCGAGGGGGAAAATAAAAAGTTTCTCTTACTGTAAATTTACTTCTTAAAAATATACAGGTACTGCTCTGAATTTACAGGGTAGAGGTTCGACCTCTTTCGACCATAGCTCAGGCCGGAATCTAAAAATATTAAGGAGGCAAGGGGCCTCCGCCCCTCCCCGCAGCGAAGCTGCTAACAGGGGAGTCTCTTAGCAGTGACCAAGCAGAGTCTCGTAATGAAGTGTCCTTCATTTTACAAATACATGTATAAAATATGCCTGAATGTTGGGGGATGGCAGTTGGAGGTTAAGTTTCCCCCCTTTTAAACACGATCAGGTGTTTGAAAGATTCCAATAAAGATTTAAAAAATAAATAAAAATAAAAACTAATCTTATTTTTTTTTCCACGTCTTCATTTCTGAGGCGATTTCATTTCATAGTCGTACACAGTACAATTGAAGTACATGACTGAGTACATTTTTGTTTGGGTTTATTACAATTATGATTTCGATTATGGATTACTTCCCATTCGCTTATGATTGTCCCTTACAATTCTATTAAAGTACATTCTTACATTATATATAAAGTCATTACATTCAATTATAGTTTCATTGAAGTACATTACGTCGTTACCATTCTTACAGTGTTTTATATATATATATATATATATATGGTTAGATTATATGGTTAGATTATATGGTTAGATTATATGGTCAGATTATATGGTCCGATTATATGGTCAGATTATATATGGTTATTATATATATGGTTATTAGTACAACACAAGTACATGAGACATGACAAGATAATTTATATACAACATAATATGTTATATTACATTATATGTTATAAATTTGGATCAGAGCGAAAGATGTTGTTTATCTTAGAAACGTTCGGTTCTGCTGATTCGCGAATTTGAGCATTTAACTACTGTAAGCCTAATGAATGCCTTGTGAGAGTTGAACGCACTTAAAAAAAAATAATAATAAAAAAAATATATGTGGACGTATTTTACATGTACATAATCCAATAGGTTGTGTGCGTAATATAGAGACGCGTAAAATATGGACTGATAGGTTGATAGGTATCAGTAGACAATAGGTAGGAAACAACATAACTAATGATGTATAGAGAATGGTTTCTTTTTCTTTTTATTATTATTATTATTATTATTATTATTTTAAGGAATTTACCATACATTCAATACGGAAGATGTCCAAATACTAAACACGTGATTCAGTGTTCAAGGTATGGAAAACGTGAAGAGAATTAAGTTACTTTATGACGTCATAGTTATTGAATTTGCACGTATAATACAAATCATTATTAGGAAGATTTACAAGAACGAATTAGAGACAAGAGTGGGTATTAATGACTAAGAAGTACAACTGCGGGTTCCAATCCTGTTATATGCAATGTGTATGCATAATCTAGGGACGAGGGTAAGATGCAAGACAATCATAATTAATTAATAACTTCTATAACAAATGAAAATGGATACGACTAAACCATAGGTATGGTAGATCGTAGGGTTTTGACACGATCAAAAATAGGAAGCCACAAGTAAAATTATTATCCAAACTCGCGTTAAGCGATTTTGGTTCTTATGTAAAAATGAATATTGATTATTCATTTCATTTTTACATTGCTCTCCCCTTTTAAAAAAAACGATATTTATACAATAATCTAATAGGGTACCATTAATACAATACAAATGAGAAAATAACATCCTAACTACTTCAAGTTAGATGACGAATTTTTTTCTTTACATTACAAATTTTTATACAGAGCAAGTGAGTTATTATATAATAAAAAAAATTCAAAGATTAATACTTCAATTTTAGACAAACAATTACGCTAGACAAAGAAAGATATTGTTAAATTTTACAAAATTTTTATTTTTCTGTGGGAAAAAATTATGTACATAATGAATAGTAGGTAAAAGGAAAAAAAATATAAATTATTTTCCAAAGTTACCCTGATCGTGCAGTCTATAACTAATTTTATTGACTATTGTAGGTAAAAAATCGAATTACGTAATGGATGATGTATAGACCTGTGGTCTAGTGTGTATTTGTGTGTATTAGATACAAAGTGTGTATCATAACTTTGAGGGACAGACTAGCGGAGAGGATTCTTAAATTAACTGAATAAATGCCTGAGCAAAAATTTATATATTAAGCAAAAAGGCTTAGGACTATATAAATAGCAGAGTTAGCACCTACACGCTATGAAATAGTTTGTGATATCGAATGATTTTAGAATAAGGTTTGTATATATAGTATATATAGTGTGCATACATGCGTGTGTATGTGTAGAGATTTGGAAGGTTTTTGAATTAACAAAGTTTAAAAATAATGTATAATAATTTAAGATGGGTTTTAGGGTTATAAAATCTTTTGAGTCAAGTATTGTTGTTATTATTATCATTATTATCATAAAATCCTTTAAGTTCAAGGTAGTATTTAAGTATTTAATTAAATCAGTTACACGTATTAAGGTAATAAAAAGAAATGTACTTAGAGGACTTACAATTGATGAAAGTAAATCTCACGGTTTAAAAATTGAATTTTTGAAGATGGAATTAAATTCGACTAGTAACATTCCTAGCTATATATGAACTATATAAACATTAACCAGAAGTATCGGTACGATAATTGAATTAAGAAAGTTAAGAATACAAATTAAAAATATAAATCAATTTATGCATTTTAATGAGCTAAACATAATTTTATAATATTATTAAAAATAAAAGTAAATCGAACCTTAGATGAGTTTCGGCCAAGAATAAAAAGTGTTATTGAAATGGAAGGAAAGCATTTCGAACAATCTTTTCTTTTAATAATTTCAGGTAAATTTTACATTAAAAATTATTTTTTTATATACTAAAAAAAAATATTAAAAAGGTTTAATAATTTTTTTGCATGTTAAGTAGAAAAATCATACTCTTTCGTTGAATGTTGATAGAATTTGAATTATTTGATATTTTAGTCTGAAAACTTGTTTGCATATGATAAATACATATGTTTTATTGTGTAGAAGTTTTATTAAAATTAAATGACAAAAAAGAATAAACACAACTGAAATTTAGGGCCATGTGCGGTCCTACGGGTAAATTTCCCGACCATACAGAGCAAGATAAATTAGGTACATGATCGATTAATTATTACACTATTTCTGTCATCATATAATCGCAATAATTATAAAACTCGTTACCAACATTTGTAAAAAGGTTTTGGTTGCCAACAATAAAATATGTCATTTTACCTATATATTTTTATACGCAACAATGGCATAAAAAGAAAAGACAAATCGGTCCATTTCCCTCTTACAACAAAACAAAGAAAGGTTCTCTTTACAACACAAAAAAAGGTTGAATTAAATTCTTAAATTACATTTTCTTAAATTAAATTCTCTTAACTTACAAAGAAAAAGTTGAATTCAATTGACTGCATTGAAATGACTTGGGACTTAAAAACTGACTTCTTAAAAACTACTTCTTAAAACTACTTCTTCAAAACTAACTTCTTCAAAACTAACTTCTTCAAAACTAACTTCTTCAAAACTAACTGCTTCAAAACTAACTGCTTCAAAACTAACTGCTTCAAAACTAACTCTTCAAAACTAACTGCTTCAAAACTAACTGCTTCAAAACTAACTGCTTCAAAACTAACTGCTTCAAAACTGCTTCAAAACTGGCTTCTTCAAAACTGGCTTCTTCAAAACTGGCGCGGTTGTCCCTCTTGGATGCAACCTATTGACTTGACCTCTTATCAAGTATTTCTATAAATCTCTGGGGCGGTTGTCCCTTTTGGCGCAACCTTCTGACTTGACCTCTTATCAAGTATTTCTATAAATCTCTGGGGCGGTTGTCCCTTTTGGCGCAACCTTCTGACTTGACCTCTTATCAAGTATTTCTATAAATCTCTGGGGCGGTTGTCCCTTTTGGCGCAACCTTCTGACTTGACCTCTTATCAAGTATTTCTATAAATCTCTGGGGCGGTTGTCCCTTTTGGCGCAACCTTCTGACTTGACCTCTTGCCAAGTATTTCTATGTCTCTGGGGGCGGTTGTCCATCTTGGCGCAACCTTCTGACTTGACCTCTTGTCAAGTATTTCTATAAATCTCTGGGGCGGTTGTCCCTTTTGGCGCAACCTTCTGACTTGACCTCTTATCAAGTATTGCTATAAATCTCTGGGGCGGTTGTCCCTTTTGGCGCAACCTTCTGACTTGACCTCTTGCCAAGTATTTCTATGTCTCTGGGGGCGGTTGTCCATCTTGGCGCAACCTTCTGACTTCAAAACTTATTTGCAACTTATTTTCAACGAAAACTGACTTGCAATTTATTTGCAACTAAAACTTACTTCAAAACTGACTTGCAACTTATTTGCAACTAAAACTGACTTCAAATATCTCTCTAAATCTATAAACTCTCTATAAACACTCTCTCTTAATTTGCAAGTCAATTCAATTCAGTAATTGAAAAAAATTTGCAAACAAAAATATAAAATGTAAACGACATTTCACTCTAATGTACACGAAGGTACGATACTATTATGTTTGATACATAAAATAAAATTATTCTATACTGAATATAACTGAAAATAACTCTGAAATTAACTCTCTTTTGAAATTAACACTCTTTTGAAATTAACTCTCTTTTGAAATTAATCTCTTTTGAAATTAACTCTCTTTTGAAATTAACTCTCTTTTGAAATTAACTCTCTTTTGAAATTAACTCTCTTTTGAAATTAACTCTCTTTTGAAATTAACTCTCTTTTGAAATTAACTCTCTGTTACAATTAACTCTCTGTTACAATTAACTCTCTGTTACACTAAGAAAATGTATCACTAGTGTCTGAAGTGTTCACTGTGTTTCTTGTAAATTCTGACTTAATACTCATTATTAACTGTTAATAATACTGACTTTTCAAGTGTTTATAAATTACTTAAGAAAACAAAATGTACTTAACAAAATTTTCTATGGGGAAATCCTTGAGACGTGTCCTGAAGACGTGTCTTGTTGGCTACTTCTTCTGGATGAAAACTAGGCGTGAAGAACTTGGAGTCGTGACACACCGGTCAAGGGTGGATGTTACGAACTAGAAGTCGTGACACGCCGGTCAAATGGTTTTATCCTGATAAATCTTCTTTTATAAATCTTCTTCTTTTATAAGTCTTCTTCTTTATAAGTCTTCTTCTTTTATAAATCTTCTTCTTTTATAAATCTTCTTCTTTTATAAATCTTCTTCTTATCCTGGTAAGGGTCGCCAGCTGTTAACCCCCCTTTATGGCCCTTATCGGTTCGGATCGACGGGGGTTCTGGTTACGGAGGCAAGCAACGGATATTTCTTCTGTTACTTTTCTTCTATAATTTTCTAATTCTTTCTCTGATACTTTATAACTTATCGACTTTACTAAGTTCCTCTGACGATAGCCCAACTCGAGGGGGAAAATAAAAAGTTTCTCTTACTGTAAATTTACTTCTTAAAAATATACAGGTACTGCTCTGAATTTACAGGGGTAGAGGTTCGACCTCTTTCGACCATAGCTCAGGCCGGAATCTAAAAATATTAAGGAGGCAAGGGGCCTCCGCCCCTCCCCGCAGCGAAGCTGCTAACCAGGGGAGTCTCTTAGCAGTGACCAAGCAGAGTCTCGTAATGAAGTGTCCTTCATTTTACAAATACATGTATAAAATATGCCTGAATGTTGGGGGATGGCAGTTGGAGGTTAAGTTTCCCCCCTTTTAAACACGATCAGGTGTTTGAAAGATTCCAATAAAGATTTAAAAAATAAATAAAAATAAAAACTAATCTTATTTTTTTTTGCCACGTCTTCATTTCTGAGGCGATTTCATTTCATAGTCGTACACAGTACAATTGAAGTACATGACTGAGTACATTTTTGTTTGGGTTTATTACAATTATGATTTCGATTATGGATTACTTCCCATTCGCTTATGATTGTCCCTTACAATTCTATTAAAGTACATTCTTACATTATATATAAAGTCATTACATTCAATTATAGTTTCATTGAAGTACATTACGTCGTTACCATTCTTACAGTGTTTATATATATATATATATATATATGGTTAGATTATATGGTTAGATTATATGGTTAGATTATATGGTCAGATTATATGGTCAGATTATATGGTTATTATATATATGGTTATTAGTACAACACAAGTACATGAGACATGACAAGATAATTTATATACAACATAATATGTTATATTACATTATATGTTATAAATTTGGATCAGAGCGAAAGATGTTGTTTATCTTAGAAACGTTCGGTTCTGCTGATTCGCGAATTTGAGCATTTAACTACTGTAAGCCTAATGAATGCCTTGTGAGAGTTGAACGCACTTAAAAAAAAAATAATAATAAAAAAATATATGTGGACGTATTTTACATGTACATAATCCAATAGGTTGTGTGCGTAATATAGAGACGCGTAAAATATGGACTGATAGGTTGATAGGTATCAGTAGACAATAGGTAGGAAACAACATAACTAATGATGTATAGAGAATGGTTTCTTTTTCTTTTTATTATTATTATTATTATTATTATTATTATTAAGGAATTTACCATACATTCAATACGGAAGATGTCCAAATACTAAACACGTGATTCAGTGTTCAAGGTATGGAAAACGTGAAGAGAATTAAGTTACTTTATGACGTCATAGTTATTGAATTTGCACGTATAATACAAATCATTATTAGGAAGATTTACAAGAACGAATTAGAGACAAGAGTGGGTATTAATGACTAAGAAGTACAACTGCGGGTTCCAATCCTGTTATATGCAATGTGTATGCATAATCTAGGGACGAGGGTAAGATGCAAGACAATCATAATTAATTAATAACTTCTATAACAAATGAAAATGGATACGACTAAACCATAGGTATGGTAGATCGTAGGGTTTTGACACGATCAAAAATAGGAAGCCACAAGTAAAATTATTATCCAAACTCGCGTTAAGCGATTTTGGTTCTTATGTAAAAATGAATATTGATTATTCATTTCATTTTTACATTGCTCTCCCCTTTTAAAAAAAACGATATTTATACAATAATCTAATAGGGTACCATTAATACAATACAAATGAGAAAATAACATCCTAACTACTTCAAGTTAGATGACGAATTTTTTTTTTACATTACAAATTTTTATACAGAGCAAGTGAGTTATTATATAATAAAAAAATTCAAAGATTAATACTTCAATTTTAGACAAACAATTACGCTAGACAAAGAAAGATATTGTTAAATTTTACAAAATTTTTATTTTTCTGTGGGAAAAAATTATGTACATAATGAATAGTAGGTAAAAGGAAAAAAATATAAATTATTTTCCAAAGTTACCCTGATCGTGCAGTCTATAACTAATTTTATTGACTATTGTAGGTAAAAAATCGAATTACGTAATGGATGATGTATAGACCTGTGGTCTAGTGTGTATTTGTGTGTATTAGATACAAAGTGTGTATCATAACTTTGAGGGACAGACTAGCGGAGAGGATTCTTAAATTAACTGAATAAATGCCTGAGCAAAAATTTATATATAGTAAGCAAAAAGGCTTAGGACTATATAAATACCAGAGTTAGCACCTCCCTATGAAATAGTTTGTGATATCGAATGATTTTAGAATAAGGTTTGTATATAGTATATATAGTGTGCTACATGCGTGTGTATGTGTAGAGATTTGGAAGGTTTTTGAATTAACAAAGTTTAAAAATAATGTATATAATTTAAGATGGGTTTTAGGGTTATAAAATCTTTGATCAAGTATTGTTGTTATTATTATCATTATTATCATAAAATCCTTTAAGTTCAAGGTAGTATTTAAGTATTTAATTAAATCATTACACGTATAAGGAATAAAAAGAAATGTACTTAGAGGACTTACAATTGATGAAAGTAAATCTCACGGTTTAAAAATTGAATTTTTGAAGATGGAATTAATTCGACTAGTAACATTCCTAGCTATATATGAACTATATAACATTAACCAGAAGTATCGGTACGATAATTGAATTAAGAAAGTTAAGAATACAAATTAAAAATATAAATCAATTTATGCATTTTAATGAGCTAAACATAATTTTATAATATTATTAAAAATAAAAGTAAATCGAACCTTAGATGAGTTTCGGCCAAGAATAAAAAGTGTTATTGAAATGGAAGGAAAGCATTTCGAACAATCTTTTCTTTAATAATTTCAGGTAAATTTTACATTAAAAATTATTTTTTTATATACTAAAAAAAAATATTAAAAAGGTTAATAATTTTTTGCATGTTAAGTAGAAAAATCATACTCTTTCGTTGAATGTTTATAGAATTTGAATTATTTGATATTTTAGTCTGAAAACTTGTTTGCATATGATAAATACATATGTTTTATTGTGTAGAAGTTTTATTAAAATTAAATGACAAAAAGAATAAACACAACTGAAATTTAGGGCCATGTGCGGTCCTACGGGTAAATTTCCCGACCATACAGAGCAAGATAAATTAGGTACATGATCGATTAATTATTACACTATTTCTGTCATCATATAATCGCAATAATTATAAAACTCGTTACCAACATTTGTAAAAAGGGTTTTGGTTGCCAACAATAAAATATGTCATTTTACCTATATTTTTATACGCAACAATGGCATAAAAAAGAAAAGACAAATCGGTCCATTTCCCTCTTACAACAAAACAAAGAAAGGTTCTCTTTACAACACAAAAAAAGGTTGAATTAAATTCTTAAATTACATTTTCTTAAATTAAATTCTCTTAACTTACAAAGAAAAAGTTGAATTCAATTGACTGCATTGAAATGACTTGGGACTTAAAAACTGACTTCTTAAAAACTGACTTCTTAAAAACTGACTTCTTCAAAACTAACTTCTTCAAAACTAACTTCTTCAAAACTAACTTCTTCAAAACTAACTGCTTCAAAACTAACTGCTTCAAAACTAACTGCTTCAAAACTAACTTCTTCAAAACTAACTGCTTCAAAACTAACTGCTTCAAAACTAACTGCTTCAAAACTAACTGCTTCAAAACTAACTGCTTCAAAACTGGCTTCTTCAAAACTGGCTTCTTCAAAACTGGCGCGGTTGTCCCTCTTGGATGCAACCTATTGACTTGACCTCTTATCAAGTATTTCTATAAATCTCTGGGGCGGTTGTCCCTTTTGGCGCAACCTTCTGACTTGACCTCTTATCAAGTATTTCTATAAATCTCTGGGGCGGTTGTCCCTTTTGGCGCAACCTTCTGACTTGACCTCTTATCAAGTATTTCTATAAATCTCTGGGGCGGTTGTCCCTTTTGGCGCAACCTTCTGACTTGACCTCTTATCAAGTATTTCTATAAATCTCTGGGGCGGTTGTCCCTTTTGGCGCAACCTTCTGACTTGACCTCTTGCCAAGTATTTCTATGTCTCTGGGGGCGGTTGTCCATCTTGGCGCAACCTTCTGACTTGACCTCTTGTCAAGTATTTCTATAAATCTCTGGGGCGGTTGTCCCTTTTGGCGCAACCTTCTGACTTGACCTCTTATCAAGTATTGCTATAAATCTCTGGGGCGGTTGTCCCTTTTGGCGCAACCTTCTGACTTGACCTCTTGCCAAGTATTTCTATGTCTCTGGGGGCGGTTGTCCATCTTGGCGCAACCTTCTGACTTCAAAACTTATTTGCAACTTATTTTCAACGAAAACTGACTTGCAATTTATTTGCAACTAAAACTTACTTCAAAACTGACTTGCAACTTATTTGCAACTAAAACTGACTTCAAATATCTCTCTAAATCTATAAACTCTCTATAAACACTCTCTCTTAATTTGCAAGTCAATTCAATTCAGTAATTGAAAAAAATTTGCAAACAAAAATATAAAATGTAAACGACATTTCACTCTAATGTACACGAAGGTACGATACTATTATGTTTGATACATAAAATAAAATTATTCTATACTGAATATAACTGAAAATAACTCTGAAATTAACTCTCTTTTGAAATTAACACACTTTTGAAATTAACTCTCTTTTGAAATTAAGTCTCTTTTGAAATTAACTCTCTTTTGAAATTAACTCTCTTTTGAAATTAACTCTCTTTTGAAATTAACTCTCTTTTGAAATTAACTCTCTTTTGAAATTAACTCTCTTTTGAAATTAACTCTCTTTTGAAATTAACTCTCTGTTACAATTAACTCTCTGTTACAATTAACTCTCTGTTACAATTAACTCTCTGTTACACTAAGAAAAATGTATCACTAGTGTCTGAAGTGTTCACTGTGTTTCTTGTAAATTCTGACTTAATACTCATTATTAACTGTTAATAATACTGACTTTTCAAGTGTTTATAAATTACTTAAGAAAACAAAATGTACTTAACAAAATTTTCTATGGGGAAATCCTTGAGACGTGTCCTGAAGACGTCTTGTTGGCTACTTCTTCTTGGATGAAAACTAGGCGTGAAGAACTTGGAGTCGTGACACACCGGTCAAGGGTGGATGTTACGAACTAGAAGTCGTGACACGCCGGTCAAATGGTTTTATCCTGATAAATCTTCTTTTATAAGTCTTCTTCTTTTATAAGTCTTCTTCTTTTATAAGTCTTCTTCTTTTATAAATCTTCTTCTTTTATAAATCTTCTTCTTTTATAAATCTTCTTCTTATCCTGGTAAAGGGTCGCCAGCTGTTAACCCCCCCTTTATGGCCCTTAATCGGTTCGGAATCGACGGGGGTTCTAGTTACGGAGGCAAGCAACGGATATTTCTTCTGTTACTTTTCTTCTATAATTTTCTAATTCTTTCTCTGATACTTTATAACTTATCGACTTTACTAAGTTCCTCTGACGATAGCCCAACTCGAGGGGGAAAATAAAAAGTTTCTCTTACTGTAAATTTACTTCTTAAAAATATACAGGTACTGCTCTGAATTTACAGGGGTAGAGGTTCGACCTCTTTCGACCATAGCTCAGGCCGGAATCTAAAAATATTAAGGAGGCAAGGGGCCTGCCTCTGCCCCCACTCCCCGCAGCGAAGCTGCTAACCAGGGGAGTCTCTTAGTAGTGACCAAGGCAGAGTCTCGTAATGAAGTGTCCTTCATTTTACAAATACATGTATAAAATATGCCTGAATGTTGGGGGATGGCAGTTGGAGGTTAAGTTTCCCCCCTTTTAAACACGATCAGGTGTTTGAAAGATTCCAATAAAGATTTTTTTTTAAAAAAATAAATAAAAATAAAAACTAATCTTATTTTTTTTTGCCACGTCTTCATTTCTGAGGCGATTTCATTTCATAGTCGTACACAGTACAATTGAAGTACATGACTGAGTACATTTTTGTTTGGGTTTATTACAATTATGATTTCGATTATGGATTACTTCCCATTCGCTTATGATTGTCCCTTACAATTCTATTAAAGTACATTCTTACATTATATATAAAGTCATTACATTCAATTATAGTTTCATTGAAGTACATTACGTCGTTACCATTCTTACAGTGTTTATATATATATATATATATATGGTTAGATTATATGGTTAGATTATATGGTTAGATTATATGGTCAGATTATATGGTCAGATTATATATGGTTATTATATATATGGTTATTAGTACAACACAAGTACATGAGACATGACAAGATAATTTATATACAACATAATATGTTATATTACATTATATGTTATAAATTTGGATCAGAGCGAAAGATGTTGTTTATCTTAGAAACGTTCGGTTCTGCTGATTCGCGAATTTGAGCATTTAACTACTGTAAGCCTAATGAATGCCTTGTGAGAGTTGAACGCACTTAAAAAAAAATAATAATAAAAAAAATATATGTGGACGTATTTTACATGTACATAATCCAATAGGTTGTGTGCGTAATATAGAGACGCGTAAAATATGGACTGATAGGTTGATAGGTATCAGTAGACAATAGGTAGGAAACAACATAACTAATGATGTATAGAGAATGGTTTCTTTTTCTTTTTATTATTATTATTATTATTATTATTATTATTAAGGAATTTACCATACATTCAATACGGAAGATGTCCAAATACTAAACACGTGATTCAGTGTTCAAGGTATGGAAAACGTGAAGAGAATTAAGTTACTTTATGACGTCATAGTTATTGAATTTGCACGTATAATACAAATCATTATTAGGAAGATTTACAAGAACGAATTAGAGACAAGAGTGGGTATTAATGACTAAGAAGTACAACTGCGGGTTCCAATCCTGTTATATGCAATGTGTATGCATAATCTAGGGACGAGGGTAAGATGCAAGACAATCATAATTAATTAATAACTTCTATAACAAATGAAAATGGATACGACTAAACCATAGGTATGGTAGATCGTAGGGTTTTGACACGATCAAAAATAGGAAGCCACAAGTAAAATTATTATCCAAACTCGCGTTAAGCGATTTTGGTTCTTATGTAAAAATGAATATTGATTATTCATTTCATTTTTACATTGCTCTCCCCTTTTAAAAAAAACGATATTTATACAATAATCTAATAGGGTACCATTAATACAATACAAATGAGAAAATAACATCCTAACTACTTCAAGTTAGATGACGAATTTTTTTCTTTACATTACAAATTTTTATACAGAGCAAGTGAGTTATTATATAATAAAAAAAATTCAAAGATTAATACTTCAATTTTAGACAAACAATTACGCTAGACAAAGAAAGATATTGTTAAAAAAAATTTTACAAAATTTTTATTTTTCTGTGGGAAAAAATTATGTACATAATGAATAGTAGGTAAAAGGAAAAAAATATAAATTATTTTCCAAAGTTACCCTGATCGTGCAGTCTATAACTAATTTTATTGACTATTGTAGGTAAAAAATCGAATTACGTAATGGATGATGTATAGACCTGTGGTCTAGTGTGTATTTGTGTGTATTAGATACAAAGTGTGTATCATAACTTTGAGGGACAGACTAGCGGAGAGGATTCTTAAATTAACTGAATAAATGCCTGAGCAAAAATTTATATATAGTAAGCAAAAAGGCTTAGGACTATATAAATAGCAGAGTTAGCACCTACACGCTATGAAATAGTTTGTGATATCGAATGATTTTAGAATAAGGTTTGTATATATAGTATATATAGTGTGCATACATGCGTGTGTATGTGTAGAGATTTGGAAGGTTTTTGAATTAACAAAGTTTAAAAAATGTATAATAATTTAAGATGGGTTTTAGGGTTATAAAATCTTTTGAGTCAAGTATTGTTGTTATTATTATCATTATTATCATAAAATCCTTTAAGTTCAAGGTAGTATTTAAGTATTTAATTAAATCAGTTACACGTATTAAGGTAATAAAAAGAAATGTACTTAGAGGACTTACAATTGATGAAAGTAAATCTCACGGTTTAAAAATTGAATTTTTGAAGATGGAATTAAATTCGACTAGTAACATTCCTAGCTATATATGAACTATATAAACATTAACCAGAAGTATCGGTACGATAATTGAATTAAGAAAGTTAAGAATACAAATTAAAAATATAAATCAATTTATGCATTTTAATGAGCTAAACATAATTTTATAATATTATTAAAATAAAAGTAAATCGAACCTTAGATGAGTTTCGGCCAAGAATAAAAAGTGTTATTGAAATGGAAGGAAAGCATTTCGAACAATCTTTTCTTTTAATAATTTCAGGTAAATTTTACATTAAAAATTATTTTTTTATATACTAAAAAAAAATATTAAAAAGGTTTAATAATTTTTTTGCATGTTAAGTAGAAAAATCATACTCTTTCGTTGAATGTTTATAGAATTTGAATTATTTGATATTTTAGTCTGAAAACTTGTTTGCATATGATAAATACATATGTTTTATTGTGTAGAAGTTTTATTAAAATTAAATGACAAAAAAGAATAAACACAACTGAAATTTAGGGCCATGTGCGGTCCTACGGGTAAATTTCCCGACCATACAGAGCAAGATAAATTAGGTACATGATCGATTAATTATTACACTATTTCTGTCATCATATAATCGCAATAATTATAAAACTCGTTACCAACATTTGTAAAAAGGGTTTTGGTTGCCAACAATAAAATATGTCATTTTACCTATATATTTTTATACGCAACAATGGCATAAAAAAGAAAAGACAAATCGGTCCATTTCCCTCTTACAACAAAACAAAGAAAGGTTCTCTTTACAACACAAAAAAAGGTTGAATTAAATTCTTAAATTACATTTTCTTAAATTAAATTCTCTTAACTTACAAAGAAAAAGTTGAATTCAATTGACTGCATTGAAATGACTTGGGACTTAAAAACTGACTTCTTAAAAACTGACTTCTTAAAAACTGACTTCTTCAAAACTAACTTCTTCAAAACTAACTTCTTCAAAACTAACTTCTTCAAAACTAACTGCTTCAAAACTAACTGCTTCAAAACTAACTGCTTCAAAACTAACTTCTTCAAACTAACTGCTTCAAAACTAACTGCTTCAAAACTAACTGCTTCAAAACTAACTGCTTCAAAACTAACTGCTTCAAAACTGGCTTCTTCAAAACTGGCTTCTTCAAAACTGGCGCGGTTGTCCCTCTTGGATGCAACCTATTGACTTGACCTCTTATCAAGTATTTCTATAAATCTCTGGGGCGGTTGTCCCTTTTGGCGCAACCTTCTGACTTGACCTCTTATCAAGTATTTCTATAAATCTCTGGGGCGGTTGTCCCTTTTGGCGCAACCTTCTGACTTGACCTCTTATCAAGTATTTCTATAAATCTCTGGGGCGGTTGTCCCTTTTGGCGCAACCTTCTGACTTGACCTCTTATCAAGTATTTCTATAAATCTCTGGGGCGGTTGTCCCTTTTGGCGCAACCTTCTGACTTGACCTCTTGCCAAGTATTTCTATGTCTCTGGGGGCGGTTGTCCATCTTGGCGCAACCTTCTGACTTGACCTCTTGTCAAGTATTTCTATAAATCTCTGGGGCGGTTGTCCCTTTTGGCGCAACCTTCTGACTTGACCTCTTATCAAGTATTGCTATAAATCTCTGGGGCGGTTGTCCCTTTTGGCGCAACCTTCTGACTTGACCTCTTGCCAAGTATTTCTATGTCTCTGGGGGCGGTTGTCCATCTTGGCGCAACCTTCTGACTTCAAAACTTATTTGCAACTTATTTTCAACGAAAACTGACTTGCAATTTATTTGCAACTAAAACTTACTTCAAAACTGACTTGCAACTTATTTGCAACTAAAACTGACTTCAAATATCTCTCTAAATCTATAAACTCTCTATAAACACTCTCTCTTAATTTGCAAGTCAATTCAATTCAGTAATTGAAAAAAATTGCAAACAAAAATATAAAATGTAAACGACATTTCACTCTAATGTACACGAAGGTACGATACTATTATGTTTGATACAAAATAAAATTATTCTATACTGAATATAACTGAAAATAACTCTGAAATTAACTCTCTTTTGAAATTAACACACTTTTGAAATTAACTCTTTTGAAATTAAGTCTCTTTTGAAATTAACTCTCTTTTGAAATTAACTCTCTTTGAAATTAACTCTCTTTTGAAATTAACTCTCTTTTGAAATTAACTCTCTTTGAAATTAACTCTCTTTTGAAATTAACTCTCTTTTGAAATTAACTCTCTGTTACAATTAACTCTCTGTTACAATTAACTCTCTGTTACAATTAACTCTCTGTTACACTAAGAAAAATGTATCACTAGTGTCTGAAGTGTTCACTGTGTTTCTTGTAAATTCTGACTTAATACTCATTATTAACTGTTAATAATACTGACTTTTCAAGTGTTTATAAATTACTTAAGAAAACAAAATGTACTTAACAAAATTTTCTATGGGGAAATCCTTGAGACGTGTCCTGAAGACGTCTTGTTGGCTACTTCTTCTTGGATGAAAACTAGGCGTGAAGAACTTGGAGTCGTGACACACCGGTCAAGGGTGGATGTTACGAACTAGAAGTCGTGACACGCGGTCAAATGGTTTATCCTGATAAATCTTCTTTATAAGTCTTCTTCTTTTATAAGTCTTCTTCTTTTATAAGTCTTCTTTTATAAATCTTCTTCTTTTATAAATCTTCTTCTTTTATAAATCTTCTTCTTATCCTGGTAAAGGGTCGCCAGCTGTTAACCCCCCCCTTTATGGCCCTTAATCGGTTCGGAATCGACGGGGGTTCTAGTTACGGAGGCAAGCAACGGATATTTCTTCTGTTACTTTTCTTCTATAATTTTCTAATTCTTTCTCTGATACTTTATAACTTATCGACTTTACTAAGTTCCTCTGACGATAGCCCAACTCGAGGGGGAAAATAAAAAGTTTCTCTTACTGTAAATTTACTTCTTAAAAATATACAGGTACTGCTCTGAATTTACAGGGGTAGAGGTTCGACCTCTTTCGACCATAGCTCAGGCCGGAATCTAAAAATATTAAGGAGGCAAGGGGCCTGCCTCTGCCCCCACTCCCCGCAGCGAAGCTGCTAACCAGGGGAGTCTCTTAGTAGTGACCAAGGCAGAGTCTCGTAATGAAGTGTCCTTCATTTTACAAATACATGTATAAAATATGCCTGAATGTTGGGGGATGGCAGTTGGAGGTTAAGTTTCCCCCCCTTTTAAACACGATCAGGTGTTTGAAAGATTCCAATAAAGATTTTTTTTTAAAAAATAAATAAAAATAAAAACTAATCTTTTTTTTTTTGCCACGTCTTCATTTCTGAGGCGATTTCATTTCATAGTCGTACACAGTACAATTGAAGTACATGACTGAGTACATTTTTGTTTGGGTTTATTACAATTATGATTTCGATTATGGATTACTTCCCATTCGCTTATGATTGTCCATTACAATTCTATTAAAGTACATTCTTACATTATATATAAAGTCATTACATTCAATTATAGTTTCATTGAAGTACATTACGTCGTTACCATTCTTACAGTGTTTATATATATATATATATGGTTAGATTATATGGTTAGATTATATGGTTAGATTATATGGTCAGATTATATGGTCCGATTATATGGTCAGATTATATATGGTTATTATATATGGTTATTAGTAACAACACAAGTACATGAGACATGACAAAATAATTTATATACAACATAATATGTTATATTACATTATATGTTATAAATTTGGATCAGAGCGAAAGATGTTGTTTATCTTAGAAACGTTCGGTTCTGCTGATTCGCGAATTTGAGCATTTAACTACTGTAAGCCTAATGAATGCCTTGTGAGAGTTGAACGCACTTAAAAAAAAAAAAATAATAAATAAAAATATATGTGGACGTATTTTACATGTACATAATCCAATAGGTTGTGTCCGTAATATAGAGACGCGTAAAATATGGACTGATAGGTTGATAGGTATCAGTAGACAATAGGTAGGAAACAACATAACTAATGATGTATAGAGAATGGTTTCTTTTTCTTTTTTCTTTTATTATTATTATTATTATTATTATTATTAAGGAATTTACCATACATTCAATACGGAAGATGTCCAAATACTAAACACGTGATTCAGTGTTCAAGGTATGGAAAACGTGAAGAGAATTAAGTTACTTTATGACGTCATAGTTATTGAATTTGCACGTATAATACAAATCATTATTAGGAAGATTTACAAGAACGAATTAGAGACAAGAGTGGGTATTAATGACTAAGAAGTACAACTGCGGGTTCCAATCCTGTTATATGCAATGTGTATGCATAATCTAGGGACGAGGGTAAGATGCAAGACAATCATAATTAATTAATAACTTCTATAACAAATGAAAATGGATACGACTAAACCATAGGTATGGTAGATCGTAGGGTTTGACACGATCAAAATAGGAAGCCACAAGTAAAATTATTATCCAAACTCGCGTTAAGCGATTTTGGTTCTTATGTAAAAATGAATATTGATTATTCATTCATTTTACATATATATATATATATATATATATTATACAGGGTGTCCGAGAATTATCTGTACAATTTTTGGCTGTTATTAAAAGTCAACCATGAAGTGTAGAAATTCCAGTGTTGTCCCATTTGACAGAGAATCTCTAAGTTTTTTCTGATACCAAGTTTGACAAGTTTTTTAGAAATTCCAGTGTGTCCGAAAATTATCTGTACAATTCATCTTTTAATAAAATTCTTGATAACACACGTAAAATTCTTAAACAAGATTATTTAGAATCTGTATTTTCAAAAGTTTTTTTATTAAAGTAACGTTGTTACAAACATTCGATATGTGCACCATTAGTGATTCGCAAAAACATCCAATCGATACTCCAAATGTTGCCATGTACGCTGCAGCATATCCACATCAATTCGCTCAATAGCAGCTGTGATTCTTGCTTTTAAATCATCAATGTCTGTCACCCGCGGACATTTCTAAAAACTTGTCAAAACGTGGTATCAGAAAAAACTTAATGAGATTCTCTGTAAAATGGGAAACACTGGAATTTCTACACTTCATGATTGACTTTTAATAACAGCCAAAAATTGGTACAGATAATTCTCGGACACCCTGTGTATATATATATATATATATATATATATATATATATATATATATATATATATATATATATACAGAGGCATGCAAGAAGTAAATAGACACCCTTAATTTTATGGTAAAATGTATGCATCCAATTTTTTTGCCATTATTATGACTAATATTCGTTTCCTACATTTCTATCCTTGAAGAAGGACTTATGCCAATATTCTCAAGTGGTCAAATTGAAAAAGACAGCTGCCTGTTCATGGAAGATGGAGCCCCATGCACTAGCGTAGCTATAGGGGGGCGGAGGGGGCGGTCCGCCCCGTGCGGCACTTTTTGAGGGGCGGCACTTTTGGTCTACTGCAATGAAAAAAAAGGTTTTTTTTATGTCGGGACAGTAGAAGGATACAAGACGCCAGACACAATTTTATTTTTCCACGAAAACACTGCTTACTTCGTTAATTTCCGACAATGGTAAGGATTGTGTTCCCTTGAAGATGGCCTTATTGACCATCATACCTATTTAAGCGCTTAGTTGTGCTTAATTAATAATAGCATTGGTATAAATGCATTTATTTCATTAAAAAGGGAAATAACCCATAAAGTTCTGTAAATACGTTATAATCTATAAATATATGTTTAATATTTATAAATAATCAATATCAAAACTAATATGCTGGTATTAGTTGTAAAGTATAATCTTGGTAACTCGGTTCCAAATATTATAATACTGCTGCGTGTTTTTCTCACAATTGCTGTTAGTGTTGCTAGCTGTGAGAGGAGTTTTTCTAAACTAAAACTGATAAAGAATTACCTAAGATCTACTATGAGCACTTTGCGGTTGAGAAATCTTGCCATACTGTCTATAGAACAACAATTGACAGACGAAATAGACTTCGACAATGTCATCGAAGATTTTGCTAAGAGAAAAGCAAGAAAAATAACTGTGTAGAATGTTGTAGTTAATTTTTTCACTTCAGAAGTGTTAGAAAATCTAGAAGAGGAAGAACCATTGTTGTCCCAAGGCGATATGATGACTAAGCTGATTGATGCAGCATTGCTTGTATATATTAAGTTAAGGTGTATATATATCCATCTCATAATTGTAAGGTTAGTGAAAAATTCACTTAATAAGAGCTAGCATTTTTTGGGCTCTTGTGTCATCAGTGTTTGGGACGCTGGTGGCATCATTTTGGGGCGCTGCGCGTCTTTTCTACTCGTTTGTGGGATGTCGTACGTACAGGGTGTGGTCGGTTAGAGAGCTCTCTTGCAATTCAGTTTGGTTGTTTAGATACAAGATTGTTGCATCGTGCAATAGTCCAGGTTGCGTTGTTGTTGCAAGGTTGAGAAAGAAGACCATAAATAGTACCCCTTTTGTTTATATTAAATTCATGTAACAAAGGTCTAAGGTAGGCCCGCATCGAGTCAGCAACCCTGAGGTTACAGTGAGGTAGGACCTAATAGGATCTCAAATCCGTAAGTTTTAATTTAGCTTAACTTGGGCTTCAGGTAGAACTGGCCCTTTAGAATTTGGCCGTTCACGGCTCAGCTGGGATTTTGAACCCAACAAATAAATAAAATAACATGGTCCTTCAGAACCGGATTCTACCCCAAGACTGAGTCAGTGACTATTTTTCGGCAAAGTTCTGATTGTGCAAATTGTAGCCCAAGTTAGGCCTAGACGGGTTGAGTATTATTGAATTAAGGTCCCAGGGTAGAAAGTTTGGTTGCCCAATTGCGAAACTTGGCCAGTCGTCTGTCGTTGTTTTAGCCTACATTCTACCGGTTTGGTTAATTTTGGGTTATTATTGAATTAAGGTCCCAGGGTAAAAAGTTTGGTCGCCCAATTGCGAAACTTGGCCAGTCGTCTGTCGTTGTTTTGGCCTACATTTTACCGGTTTGGTTAATCAAGAAATTTGGCCCTTGCTAAAAGAGGAAGGATTCCAATCCTACTTTTCACACCAAGGGTCAGCATTCACACCAAGGGGTGCAGTGGGAGTTTATTGTTGAGAGAGCACCATGGTGGGGAGGATTTTGGGAAAGGCTAGTGAGAAGTGTAAAGTGTCCATTAAAGAAACTTTTAGCTAATGCTCATTTGAGCAAAGAAGAATTCTGCACTGTTTTATGTGAAGTAGAAGCAATGGTGAACAGTAGGCCTATCACTTTTGTTTACAACAGTATGCAGGATGCAGAGCCATTGACACCAAATCATTTTCTTTGTGGTAAACGATTAACATCAAGCCCCAGTGTGCCAGAAGACTTGCAGCCTATCCAGAGCACTCAAGGAGAGTTAACCAGACGGTTCAGGTACCTTGAAGAGCTACAAGATCAGTTATGGAAGAGGTGGCAGATGGAATACTTGCCAGAACTCAATTATTGCCCATCAGGCAAGGTAAAGGGCTCCAATGCAAATTGTATCAAGGTGGGAGACGTGATAATGATTGGGGATGAAAGACACAGATAGTCAAGATGAAACATTTGAGTTACAGCCTCATGGAGAAGGCTTGGCTAACCTTGCGGAAGGTAACGACAACAATGCCTCTTCGGTGGGGTGTGTTAGAAAATCTAGAAGAGGAAGAACCATTGTTGTCCCAAGGCGATATGATGGCTAAGCTCATTGATGCAGCATTGCTTGTATATATTAAGTTAAGGTGTATATATATCCATCTCATAATTGTAAAGTTAGTGAAAAATTCACTTAATAAGAGCTAGCATTTTTGGGCTCTTGTGGCATTAGTGTTTGGGACGCTGACGGCATCATTTTGGGGCGCTGCGCGTCTTTTCTACTCGTTTGTGGGATGTCGTACGTACAGGGTGTGGTCGGTTAGAGAGTTCTCTTGCAATTCAGTTTGGTTGTTTAGATACAAGATTGTTGCATCGTGCAATAGTCCAGGTTGCGTTGTTGTTGCAAGGTTGAGAAAGAAGACCATAAATAGTACCCCTTTTGTTTATATTAAATTCATGTAACAAAGGTCTAAGGTAGGCCCGCATCGAGTCAGCAACCCTGAGGTTACAGTGAGGTAGGACCTAATAGGATCTCAAATCCGTAAGTTTTAATTTAGCTTAACTTGGGCTTCAGGTAGAACTGGCCCTTTAGAATTTGGCCGTTCACGGCTCAGCTGGGATTTTGAACCCAACAAATAAATAAAATAACATGGTCCTTCAGAACCGGATTCTACCCCAAGACTGAGTCAGTGACTATTTTTCGGCAAAGTTCTGATTGTGCAAATTGTAGCCCAAGTTAGGCCAAGACGGGTTGAGTATTATTGAATTAAGGTCCCAGGGTAGAAAGTTTGGTAGCCCAATTGCGAAACTTGGCCAGTCGTCTGTCGTTGTTTTGGCCTACATTTTACCGGTTTGGTTAATTTTGGGTTATTATTGAATTAAGGTCCCAGGGTAAAAAGTTTGGTCGCCCAATTGCGAAACTTGGCCAGTCGTCTGTCGTTGTTTTGGCCTACATTTTACCGGTTTGGTTAATTTTGGGTTATTATTGAATTAAGGTCCCAGGGTAGAAAGTTTGGTTGCCCAATTGCGAAACTTGGCCAGTCGTCTGTCGTTGTTTTGGCCTACATTTTACCGGTTTGGTTAATTTTGGGTTATTATTGAATTAAGGTCCCAGGGTAGAAAGTTTGGTTGCCCAATTGCGAAACTAGGCCACTTGTCTGTCGTTGTTTTTGGCCTACATTTACCAGTTTGGTTAATTTGGTTTATTATTCGTAGGCGAAGGTTGCAGACCAGTGCGCCAGTTACTTGGGTGGAAAAATTGGTATTCCATACTGGTGTTGGTTAGTACCCCACCTAGCAATTCAGTTTATTTGAAAGTAAAATTTACGTTTGATCAGTTCGGTTAAGTATTTCTGCCAATTCAGCTTATTTGGCATTGAGCCCAATTGTTGTTTGCATTGAAGATGAGTGCATCTGAATTGAACAAATTTATAAAAAGGAGAAGCGCCTACAAAGGTCTAATTACAAAGGTCATTGCCACTATAGATTCTGCCATAGAGCAAGAGGATTTACGCTTAGTGACTGCGCAGCTTTCCATATTAGAAACTAAAAAGGTTGCTCTAAGTGAGGTAAATGTTAAAAGTGAGGCTCTTATAGAAGAGGATGAAATAGAAAATAACATAATTTGCTTTGAAGAGATTATTGATGATATAATTAACGTAGGCCTCCGAGCAAAAGAGTTTAGTAGCTCAGTACAGTTAGAGACCAGGTCTGATAATGAAACACAACACTCAACAAATGATGTTTGTGAAGTTAAGGTTAACAGATCTGTAGTTCAATTACCGAGGCTTGTACTCAAAACATTTTCTGGGAGTATTCAGGAATGGCAAGGATGGGCAGACAGTTTTCAATCAGCAGTTCATTCTAGTCAAGTGTTAAGTGCCGTGGAGAAGTTTAATTATTTGCGGTCCCTCTTGGAAGGGGAGGTAGCAAAGACTATAGCAGGATTAGCATTAACAGAGGCTAATTATAATGTGGCTTGGGATATATTAAAGAAACGGTTTGGTAAGCCAGAGATCTTAATTAAAAGCCACCTCCGTGCACTTTTAGCTATACCTCCTGTTAATAATCCTAATAGTGTCAAGGAGTTACGGCAGTTATATGATGAATTTGAAATTAGAACTAGGTCCCTGGACAACTTGGGTGTAGGAATGGAAAAGTATGGTATAATGTTGGTTCCTACACTGGAGTCTAAATTGTCTAGCTCAATTTTGCTTGAATTAAGTAGGGGACACTCTACAGAACATGTGTACATCCCCCTTCAGCAGATGTTAAGTCTTTTAGGCGCAGAATTAGCAAGACGAGAGGGAGTTGAGTTTGCACAGTGGGATGGTAAACAAGGGGACAAAGGCAGGCACAGCACCAAAGTTTCCACAAAAAGGAATAGCCCAGGTACAGTGTCAGCTCTACATGCCTCCTCTGAGAATAAATTAAAGGGAATCAAGGAATGCATATTTTGCGAAGGCAACCACAAGTCATATAAATGTGAGGTGGCTGAGGCCTTACCCTTTGAGGAGAGAAAGGACAGGGTAACTAAGTCCACAGCATGTTTTAAATGTTTTTGAAAGGTCATAGAGCAAGGTTTTGTAAGTTTAAAATTTTGTGCAAAAAATGTCATGGTAGGCATCAGCCATTATTGTGTGAAAACACTCTTAGTAGGCCTACCCCAGAAGTAGAGACATCAGTGGCACATGCCACTGCTATGCAAGGGAGTAAAGGTAAAGGGGGATTATTGCAAACAACTGCAGCCTTATTAATTGGGAATGAGGGAGAAGCTACTGTAAGAGTGTTGTTTGATAGTGGTAGCCAGTGTAGTTTTATTAAGACCAGAATTTCCAGAAAATTGAAGTTTAAAGAACTTAAGAGGGAAAATTTAAGAATTTCTGGGTTTGGGGGTTCCGTTCAAAACCGAACCAAATTTAAGAAGGTAGAAGTTCTGGTTAAAGGGTTGTTACCGCAAGGTCCCACTATCAAGGTCCAAGCTGTAGAGATTGAGGAACTTTGTGCTCCAGTCACTACTTGTTTAGATATGGCATGTGTCCAAGAATTGCGAGTTAAAGGAATTAATTTGGGCAATAATAAGTTTGAGGGAACAGAAGATATTAGTCTTTTGATTGGAGCTGACTATTATTGGGACTTCATCACTGGTAATATTGTCCGTACATCTCAAGGCCCGGTAGCTATTGAAAGTAAGCTAGGCTGGATGCTACATGGTAGCTATTGCAATGAAATGGAAATTAAGGCTCTTTTTGTTAAGATTGAGGAGAACAGCCATGGTCTGGAAAGGCATTTGAAAGCGTTTTGGGAACTTGAATCTATTGGCATAAAGGACAAACAGGCAAGTACAGTGAACAATGATGTTTTAGAGCAATTTGAAAAAGGGATTGGGTTTAGAGATAGTTGCTATGAAGTTGGCCTACCATGGAAGGATTCTTGCAAACCCGGTTCAAACCTTCAGCTAGCTAATCGGAGGTTGGAGACTTCATTGTGCAGGCTAAGAAAAAATGAGTTGTTGTTAATTGAATACGATGAGGCCATCCTAAGTTAGGTAAGGGAGGGCTATGCTGAAAGGGTGCAAGGGGAGCTGGTGAGCCAGGAGGCACATTATCTGCCACACCATGCAGTGGTACGGCGAGACAAAACTACCACCAAACTGAGGGTAGTTTTTGATGGCTCACCCAAGGACAAAGGTGGTGTGTCCTTGAATGACTGTTTGGATGCTGGGCCAAATTTAAATGCAGATTTATTTTCCTTGTTACTGAGATTCAGGTTTGGTAGAGTAGCATTGACTGCAGATGTGAAGCAAGCCTTTTTGAGGATAAAGTTAAAACCAGAGGACAGAGATGCAGTAAGGTATCTGTGGGTGGATACGAAAGACTTGTTGGAAAATGAACCTAAGGTTCAAGCATATAGAATGAAGTCAGTGTTGTTTGGCCTCAGCTCTAGTCCATTTCTGTTGGCAGCTACTATGCAGTACCATTTTAAGAAATATTCTGAAGTCTATCCTAACACTATTGAACACATAAGGAAAAATTTTTATGTTGATGATTTGCTGTGTTCCGTGGATAATACAGAAATGGCTAAACAGATATTCATGGAGGCTAGAGCTATAATGAGGGAGGCTGGCATGGAGCTTAGAAAATGGCAGACCATCATTCGCAATTACAAGAGTTTATGAGTCATTCATGTGTAGTACCTGATGCAGCAGAAAGTATTGAGGATTCTGGTATTAAGGAGTTGTGGGCAATAGACGCAAAGGTGCTAGGCATTGTTTGGCAGCAAGATGATGATTTGTTTACCTTCAATGGGAAATCTTTAGTAGAGCTGGCTGAGAATGAGACAAGGTGGACAAAACGTACAGCTCTTAGTTTGGCTTCAAAGGTCTTTGATCCTCTTGGATTCCTGGCTCCATTTGTGATAAAGTCAAAAATTTGGTTTCAGAGCCTCTGGGAAATTGGACTTGGTTGGGACCAAGAGTTACCTGATCATATGGTGGTAAGGTGGAAATATTGGTTCAAAGAATTGGCACATCTTGGAGACATTGAAATCCCAAGATGGTACTTTGGAGAGTTGAACAATAGTCCAGACAATTTGGAGCTGCACATCTTTTGTGATGCAAGTGAGGAAGCCTATGCAACTTGTATTTATATAAGAGGCGCATTGCAAGAGGAAGTAAGTTGCAGGTTGGTTGCTGCAAAGAGCAGAGTAGCACCTTTGAAAAGGCTTTCGGTTCCAAGGTTGGAATTGATGGGTGCCGTATTGCTAGTCGGCTTGCAATTACAGTGCGAAAGTCTTTGGCCCTCTATGAAATTCCAAGCTATTATTGGACAGACTCCACTATAGTTTGGCACTGGTTAAGAAGTCAGGCAAGGAAATGGAAACCATTTGTTGCCAATAGGGTGGAGGAAATTCAAGCGCACACAGATCCCAAGCAATGGAAGCATTGTCCAGGCATCCAAAACCCCGCTGATTTACCAACACGAGGAATTTCAGTGAAAGATCTTTCACAGTCAAGTTTGTGGTGGAATGGGCCAGAGTGGCTAAAACTTGGAAGTGAAAACTGGCCTTCTAATCAGCCTATTGTAGGAGAATGCCAGGCTGAAGAAGCATGGGTGAGTGAGGTGAGAAAATGCGCTCTGAACAGTTGTCAAGTTATGCAGCAGGACCCCATATTGAGGCTTGAGGACATTAGCAGTCTGAAAAGATTGTTAAGAGTGACAGCATGGGTATATAGATTTACCAACAACATTAAGGGAGAAACAAGAAGGGAAGGAATTCTGAACAGTAATGAGATTCAGCAAGCCAGGAAATACTGGGTGGTATATATGCAGAAGGAAAAATTTGGTGAAGAGAGAGAATTGCTCACCAGCCATCCATTACAGGTTCTACCAACACATTCTGCGCTCAAGGGTTTGGATGTGTTTTTGGATCAGGATTTATTGAGAGTAGGAGGTAGACTACAGTTTTCTGGGCTTCCAGAGGAGAAAAGACATCCAATTTTGCTACCTTCTGGGGGGCACTTTGTGGACCTTTTGATCCTGGATACTCATCATAAGCTGTTACATGCTGGAGTTAGAGAAGTGATAATAGAGATTAGACAACAATTTTGGATTCCCAAAATTAGACAAGTAGTAAAAAAGGTCTTGCATAAATGTGTGGTTTGCAAACGTTGGAGTGCAAAGCCTTATTATGAAAAGGTGGCTCCACTTCCAAGAGAACGGTGTGTCTATACTACCCCATTTGATGTAGTGGGAGTAGACTTTGCAGGGCCAGTCTATGTGTATGAGCGAGGGGAGTCTAACAAAGGTTTATATGTCTTTTCACCTGTGCTACCACCAGAGCAATCCATTTGGAGTTGGTAAGCAACTTAAGTAGTGATGTATTTATTTTGGCCTTTAAAAGGTTTGTGAACAGAAGGGGTTTCCCAAATAAAATCATATCGGATAATGCAAAAACCTTCAAAAAGGCTGCAAAGGAACTCCAAGAAATTTGGTCCTTGCTAAAAGAGGAAGGATTCCAATCCTACTTTTCACACCAAGGGGTACAGTGGGAGTTTATTGTTGAGAGAGCACCATGGTGGGGAGGATTTTGGGAAAGGCTAGTGAGAAGTGTAAAGTGTCCATTAAAGAAACTTTTAGCTAATGCTCATTTGAGCAAAGAAGAATTCTGCACTGTTTTATGTGAAGCCATTGACACCAAATCATTTTCTTTGTGGTAAACGATTAACATCAAGCCCCAGTGTGCCAGAAGACTTGCAGCCTATCCAGAGCACTCAAGGAGAGTTAACCAGACGGTTCAGGTACCTTGAAGAGCTACAAGATCAGTTATGGAAGAGGTGGCAGATGGAATACTTGCCAGAACTCAATTATTACCCATCAGGCAAGGTAAAGGGCTCCAATGCAAATTGTATCAAGGTGGGAGACGTGATAATGATTGGGGATGAAAGACCAAGGCAATGCTGGAAGCTTGGCATAATTGAAGAGTTGTTTGTTGGCAAAGACAATTTAGTTAGGTCTGCACTGGTAAAGACTTCAGGAGGAAAGTTAAAGAGACCTATACAAAAACTCTATGCTTTAGAACTCAGCAAAAACACAGATAGTCAAGATGAAACATTTGAGTTACAGCCTCATGGAGAAGGCTTGGCTAACCTTGCGGAAGGTAACGACAACAATGCCTCTTCGGTGGGGAGTGTTAGAAAATCTAGAAGAGGAAGAACCATTGTTGTCCCAAGGCGATATGATGACTAAGCTGATTGATGCAGCATTGCTTGTATATATTAAGTTAAGGTGTATATATATCCATCTCATAATTGTAAGGTTAGTGAAAAATTCACTTAATAAGAGCTAGCATTTTTGGGCTCTTGTGCCATCAGTGTTTGGGACGCTGGTGGCATCATTTTGGGGCGCTGCGCGTCTTTGCTACTCGTTTGTGGGATGTCGTACGTACAGGGTGTGGTCTGATAGAGATTAGAGAGCTCTCTTGCAATTCAGTTTGGTTGTGTAGATACAAGATTGTTGCATCGTGCAATAGTCCAGGTTGCGTTGTTGTTGCAAGGTTGAGAAAGAAGACCATAAATAGTACCCCTTTTGTTTATATTAAATTCATGTAACAAAGGTCTAAGGTAGGCCCGCATCAAGTCAGCAACCCTGAGGTTACCCTGAGGTAGGACCTAATAGGATCTCAAATCCGTAAGTTTTAATTTAGCTTAACTTGGGCTTCAGATAGAACTGGCCCTTTAGAATTTGGCCGTTCACGGCTCAGCTGGGATTTTGAACCCAACAAATAAATAAAATAACAAGAAGTAAACATGTCCTAATATTTTTCACAGGTTTTTTTCTATACGTCGTTTTCACTTTTTGTTTAAGTATGTTTGTTATGTGTATTGTGTTGTGTTTCAGGGGGTCGGCAAACTCAAGGACCGCCCCGGGCGGCACAAACTCTAGCTACGCCACTGGCCCCATGCCACACTGCAAAAAAGACGAAAGAATGGGAGGAGCGAAATGGTATCAAACGACTTCCTTGGCCGAGTCAGTCCCCTGACATGAGCAGCATAGAACACGTGTGGGCAATACTAGACAAGACTTTACGTAAAAAGCCCAAAAAACCAGCAACACGATCAGAATTGTTGAATCTTTTATGCCAAATTGTTACATCAAAATCTGGGCTGTCTATTTACTTCTTACATGTCTCTGTATATATATATATATTGTAGCTGGTTCCTTCTTGGTGCTACTTGTATTTGCCGGGAAAGAATGAAGGATACGAGAGGCAGGCTATCGCTTTGTTGGGTATCTCTTTTAGGGGCCTCTCGTGTCCTCTTCTCCCCCTGTCGTTTGGGGGGTTGGCGTCTTGAAGGAAAAGCCGGTCGTTTTCAGAGTTTATTGAGTTCTTGGTTGGCTGAGGTTATTTTACAGAAGATTTTGTTATTTATATACAGCTGAATTAATTAAATATATATATATAAATTTATGTACAATACTTATTTATAAAGATTATATATGATTCTTAAAATTACACAATGATAAAATATATACAATTTGGTACGCGCAAAATTGGTTTGTCGGTAACTAATAAAATAATATAAATGCGGAAAATTAACTGCGCGGCCCCACACTACTGCCCACCCCGAGAAGCGGAGCACGTATATCAAAAGTAGAAATATTCGGGTCTTGATTTGAATCGGATCCTTCGTCCAGCTCGCGTTGATCCTCGGTCGGCCTCGTTTCCGGTTGTTGCGTTGTCCTGCGCGCCCGTCCTGAGGTCTGTATTTGCTACCTCCGAGGTGCGTCCTCCATCGTCCTTTTTCCTTGCGTGCTTTTTCTCCGATCCGATGTCGTCCGATTGTGCGCCCGGTACCTGTGTGGGACCTGAAACTATATACGCCGGTTTTAAACGATTAATTGAAATGGCTTCTGATGATCCGTTAGTTTTTTCTATTACGAAGTACTTATCGTGGCGTTCGAGAACACGGAAAGGTCCTTGATATGGTGCCTCGAATGGTTTTCGAACGCGGTCGATGCGTACCCATACGTGGCTTGATTTGTGGAGTTCCGATGGAATGAATGATTTGGGGGCTGAGTGAATGTTTCCTTGAGAGAGTTGGGCGAAATCGATTTGCGTCATTTTCTTGGCTAATTCGGAGATGAATTTTGAATTGGATTTTGACGACGAATTGGCGATCATTGGCCTCGGGCATAATAGGGTGGTTCCGGTGACGGTGGTGAACGGTGAATAACCCGATTCGTTGGGGAGACTGCGTAAACCAAGGAGAACTATGGGTAAAGCGGGGAGCCAATCTTGTTTTCGAGCGATGATTGCTGTCTTGATGGTGCGATGAGATCTTTCAATTATTCCGTTGGTCTGAGGGCGATACGACAAAGTTCTTAGTCGGTGAAATCCGATGAGAGCTGAGAGTTCCCTAAAGAGTTCGGATTCGAATTGGGATCCGCGGTCCGTTATGACTTGCAGTGGTACACCAAATCTTGAAATCCATACATCGAGAAATGCGTGTGCTATTGATGTGGCTGTAGTATCAATCAGAGGATATGCTTCTATCCATCTTGTGGCACGATCGATGCAGGTTAGGAGATATCTATATGGGGAAGGATATGTTTGACCGGGCAAAGTGGTTGGCGGTAAGGGACCGACGATGTCGATATGTACCGTTTCAAATCTTGAACTTGGTAAATCGAAGGGGGTTATTTCTGATTTTGTATGGCGAGAAATTTTTGAGGATTGACATGATTCACAATTTCGGGACCAAGTTCGAATATCCTTATTCATTGAGGGCCAAAAGTATCTTGATTTAATGATACGAAGTGATTGCTTGATGCCTGGATGAGAAATATTATGAAATTGATTGAAGATGGAAGATCGATGCTGCTTGGGAACAAAAGGACGGGGATATGGCGTGGATGTATCGCAATATAAAGTTGTATTTTCTGGAAACGGGAACGGCTTGAGACGTGGGAGAAATTCTTGCGTTTCTTGATCTTTTTGTTGAGATTCCGCGATTGCTGATAAATCGAAAGCGTCGATATGTACTGCGTTTACGTTGCGTGAAAGGCAGTCCGCTACGACGTTTTCGGATCCACAGATATGTATTACATCGCATACGTATTCCGTGATGGCAGACCAATGACGTTGTTGTCGGTCTGTCTTGGCTCGTAAGGGACTCTTGTAGGCAGAAACCATCGGTTTGTGATCCGTGAAGAGTATTACTTGACGACCTTCTAAAAATTGACGGAAATGCAGGACGGCTAGGTATGCTGCGAGTAATTCTCTATCGTATGCGGCGTACGCTTGCTGAGTTGTAGTTAATTTCTTGGAAAAGAAGGCGATGGGAACTGGTGTGCTGTCGATTATTTGATGAAGAACTGCTCCAGCTGCTATTTGTGAGCAGTCCGTAACTAAATGAAGGATTGAGCTTGATGGAAGAGGATGACAAAGCGTAACGGCGTTCCGTAGTGCATCCTTGACATCTTGAAAGGCTTGAATTGCTTCGTCGTTCCACTGTAGACTTTTGCTTTTGACTTGAGTTCTGACGATTTCACTTAAAGGTGAGACTAAATCGGCGTAACGGGGTATCATATGGCGATAGAATCCCGTCATTCCTAGGAATCTTCTGAGGCTTTGGTAATCTTGCGGTTGGGGAATATCTTGAATTTCGGAGACTTTGTTTAGAGGAGGACGAATGCCTGCTGGGGAAACTTCATGACCCAGAAATTCAATTTTGGATTGCTGAAATATGCATTTTTCTAAGGAAATTCTTAAATTGTGTTCTTGAAGGATCTTGAATACGCGTTCTAAGTCTTTCAAATGGTCAACTGCGTTATTTGAATGGACTAAAATATCGTCGAGATACACAAATACGCAGTCAACTCCTCTGAAAATTGTATCCATGAAGCGTTGAAATTTTGCAGGGGCGTTTCTTAAACCAAATGGCATGTATAAATACTGAAATATACCAAATGGAGTTGTTATAGCCGTTTTCTCGATATCTTCTGGGTGGACTGGAATTTGGTGATATGCTCTGACTAGATCGATTTTGCTAAAGCATGATTTTCCGTGTAGAGATGTTGACAGACTTCTTATATGAGGAAGTGGATATCTGTCCGGTTTCGTGACAGCGTTTAGGCTTCTATAATCACCACACGCGGAACGAGGTGTAACGGTGAGGCCCATGGTGATTTTGAGGGTTCTATAATTCCATCTTGAAGTAAGTTGTTGAAAGTAGCCTTAGCTGAGGATAATTTATCGGGTGGAAGACGTCGAGGGCTTGCAAACACTGGTGGTGCGCTGCCAGTGTCGATGGTATGCTTGACAGTGTTGGTGGAAACTTTCTGCGGTTGAGCTGGTTTCAGTAGTGAGGAGTACTTGTCAAGCAGGTTCCTGATTTCTTGAGGTAATTTGTCGGTAGGGTTAATATTGATGAGGTGAAGGTCTTTGGATTGCACAGGTTTAGTAGTGGCTTGAAGAGTTGTTGCTCTATCCTTCAAAATGCCATGCTTGCAGTCCACAAGGATGTCATAATGGGATAGAAAATCGGCGCCGAGAAGTGGACTGGAGACTTGGGCGACGACGAATGGCCACCTGAATATTCTTCGTAATTTAGGAATTGATATGTCCAGTGTTACTTCTCCGAATATTTCGAGCGGCTGACCGTTTGCGGTGGAAATCTTTACTGCGGTTGGGTGGAGTTGACAATCATTGACACAAGTTGGTGGTAAAATTGAGATGCTCGCTCCTGTGTCAATGATAAAATTGACCTTCAGACTGGCGATGCGAGCTGCGACTGAGATCAGCGGCAGGCCGGACGTCGCGTTAATCACAGCCTGCTTATCTAGTTTTCCGACGTTTCTCTTGATGGTGAGGAAGATCTTGAATTTGGGCGTGACGAGGGGAGCAGCTTGGCGTCATCTTTATTTGGCCACTTGCACCATGGCCTGCAGGTCCTTGCTTGGGGGCCATAATAAAGGTGCGCGCGGCACACCACCGGCCGCTGATTCTCGCTGAAGGGTTTTAGGCCGATGGGGATATTCGTTCTTGGGCTTGTATTGGCTCGAGTTGACGTTGGCGCCGCGTAGCAGCTTTGTTGAGCGAACGGTATTAACTCATCGGCTAGTTTGCCGAGTTGAGTTAGCGTCAGCTCCTTTTGTGCTGCTACGACGGGCGCTATTGAGGATGGGAGCGCCTGGATGAATTTATGCTTCACCAAATCATCGCTGACGCCCACCTTCAGTGCCGTTTGGTGGATATCTTGAAGGAATTGGGAGGGCTTTCCAGTGAGAGGAGTGTTGGAGATGAGTCGTTCGAAGAGTTCTGGCTTCGTCTTTTCGTAATGACTCACGATTTCTTCTTTTAAATCGGTGTACGACTTGTTGGAGAGAGTTGCTGCTGAAATTCGTGAGACGACTTCGGGGGGTAACGAGGCTAGAACATGGAAAAATTTGGTCTCTTCGGATGTTATTCTGGAAATGTGGAATTGTGCCTCCATGATGGAGAACCATCCTGCGGCCGACGCTTCAGAGAACGTGGGTGGCTTGATGGTGACATGGTGCACTCCTGATTCAACAGATTCCATCTTGCGGGAATGTAATTCGGGTCTGCTGCTGCTTTGGTTCCGACCGGCTACTACGGGTGGGCGGCGAAGAGGCGTGGCTTCGGTTTGTTCCGCCCGGCGACTGAAGGATGCTGCTTCCGCTGGCTGCTTCGGGTCACTCCGGGGTCACCAATTGTAGCTGGTTCCTTCTTGGTGCTACTTGTAGTTGCCGGGAAGAATGAAGGATACGAGAGGCAAGCTATCGCTTTGTTGGGTATCTCTTTTAGGGGCCTCTCGTGTCCTCTTCTCTCCCTGTCGTTTGGGGGGTTGGCGTCTTGAAGGAAAAGCCGGTCGTTTTCAGAGTTTATTGAGTTCTTGGTTGGCTGAGGTTATTTTACAGAAGATTTTGTTATTTATATACAGCTGAATTAATTAAATATATATATAAATTTATGTACAATACTTATTTATAAAGATTATATATGATTCTTAAAATTACACAATGATAAAATATATACAATTTGGTACGCGCAAAATTGGTTTGTCGGTAACTAATATAAAAATAATATAAATGCGGAAAATTAACTGCGCGGCCCCACAATATATATATATATATATATATATATATATATATATATAGGTGTGTAATATATGTATATATATATATGTATATATATATATATATATATATATATATATATATATATATATATATGTGTATATGTATATATATGATACACACAGACCGTGCATGGAACAAGGAACTCTTCTAGGAAAATTAAATCCACTATAGTCCGGATAAGTAATGGTAAATGTCAAATACTATAGTTTTTTCTTTGTCATGATGCTAGACCGACGTGGGCAACGGGTCACTCGCAAAGAGGTCCCAAAAATATAGCTTCTCTCACCAGCTATCTTTAAACTAGAAGAGTTCCTTGTTCCATGCATGGTCTGTGTGTATCATAAAAAAACTCAGGGAACCATTCTGAGTTCATTCCCATCATGAAACGGAGATGTTATGTGCTTCGAAATGTGGACGCTCAATTCTGCCAGTTGAGGTTTAAGTTTTGGTTTTTGGCTAAAAATATAATAATTACCCCTTTTTCTTCGATGCATTTCATCTGACGTGAAGGCAGCGAGTCTTTTGCTTATATTGAGGTTCTAAATGTAGCTGGGCTAGGCTGCTTTAAACCCTAGATCCTGTCCCAAAGCTGGATCCTATCTGCTATATATAAGAAAAAACAATAGTGTTTGTCATTTACCATTTCTTATTCGGACTATAGTGGATTTAATTATCCTAGAAGAGTTCCTTGTTCCATGCACGGTCTGTGTGTATCATATATATATATATATATATTAGGGTGGTCCAAAATTTGGGCCAAAATTTCAAAATATTAAGTCATCCCATAAGTAATGTCATTTTTTAGATCAGAATTTGGACAAAAAAAACTCAACTGAAACTTTTTAATCTTGGATATATTTTCCATCAGAATCAATGACTGCCAACGTCCTACAAGCTTTTCAATGCCATGTTTATAAAATTCAGGCGGTTTTGAGGCAAAAAATGCACAAAGACTGTTGTGCAGTTCATCTAAGAAGTATACTGTTTCTCGTCAAGATAGTTTTGCAGACTCCTGAAGAGATGATAATCTGAATGCGCAAGGTCTGGAGAATATGGAGGATGTGGAAGTTTTTCCCACCCAATCTCCTCAATTTTTGCAGAAGTGATCCGAACAGTATGAGGACGTGCGTTGTTGTGGTGGAACACGATTCCTTTCCGATTAACCAAAGAAGGTCTCTTTTCTTTTAGTGCAGTGTTCAATCGATCCAGTTGTTGACAGTAGACTTAGGCGGTGATTGTTTGGTTGTGTGGTAAGGTTTCAAAGTGTATTACACCACCTTTATCCCACCAAACACTAAGCAACACCTTCCGAGGGTGAAGATTTGGTTTTGGCTGTGGTGTCGCTGGTTCTCCGGCACAAACCCACTGTCGACGGCGTTTAACATTCTGGTACAGTATCCACTTTTCATCACCAGTCACTAAACGGTGCAAAAACGGATCTTGCAGTTCACGGGAATGAAGAGCTGTGTTAATGTTTACCCGCACCCTCAGATTGTCAACCGACAATTCATGTGGCACCCATTTTCCTAACTTAGGCACTTTCCCGAGTTGTTGCAAATGTCGATGGATGGTACACGGGGATGAATTGAGTTTCTGTGCCAATTCTTTGACAGTTGTTGAACAGTCGTCTTCAAGTGCGGCTAACAGTAGCTCATCATCAAACTCAGCACGGCGTCCAGAGCGTGCTGCATCTGTCAAACAGCAGTCACTATTCCTAAACTTTTGAAACCATCTTTGACATTTCCTCACATGCAGAATATCGTTGCCATAAACGTCCTGAATATTTTGCGTTGCTTCAGTAGCACTATTCCCCTTTTTTGAACTCGTAAAGCATTATATGCCTGATATGCTCTTCTGATACCGCCATATATAAAGCAAAACACGTCTTCACTGGTCAAGGTCTGTAAAGTATGTAGCGAAACACGATAGATTTCCTCTTAGATATAGACTTCGGAAAATTTATGCTTAAACCGTGTAGGACTAGTTTAAACTTAATGTATCGTAAAAAAAAACATTACTTATGGGATGACCTGATAGTTGGAAATGCTCTCCACATAGCTGATCTTATTCCTTTAGATGTGAAGTGATTTTGTGCAAAATATCTGTCGATTCAGAACATAATAAGAGGTCGCTATGATTTTCACATTTTCAGTGAATTAATTAGCTAATCATTTTTTACCCGCTTCATTTTTAGAGGACGCGGCTTTCACGCCACATAGACTCCGCCCACCTTTCAGAGGATGATGCAATTGTTTGATTTCTTGTATAATGCTGTTTGTGAATGTACAATCTCATCCTCCAAAACGAAACAATATCTTCACATCACAAGATGTGGTTGCTGTTCTTGATCGCGTCAACCTTCCCGATCGAGGAGCAGTCTTCGTTGCTTGATCAGTTGCTCAAGCCCTGTGCTATGATATTTCTACAATAACTCTGTCACGCAGCTCACCCGTCGTTCAAGAAGGCTAGCAAGACAGGCAAGGCTAGCAGCAGCCAAAGAGGATCAAGTTTCGTTTTTTGTCGAAGGACCCTTTCTTCTTCACTGGGATGGGAAACTACTTCCCGACATCGGCGGCGCAAAGGAAACAGCCGAACGAACCACGGTAATCGTTACGGGAAATGGGATGGAAAAACTCCTAGCCTTGCCAAAAATACAACGAGCTACAGGAGAAGAACAGGCCAAGGCTTGCATTTCGACGTGATGACTGGAATCTTCGCGGTGAGATCCAATGTCTCGTATTTGACACAACTCCGTCTAATACTGGCCTTCACAGGGGAGCCTGTACCAAGTGTACCATGATTGAAAAAGCAGTAGGGATGGAACTTGTCTGGATCGCTTGTCGACATCATATCCTTGAAGTCGTCTTGTCAAACACCTACAATGCACTTCGTAGACTCACAGTTGGCCCGGAAATGACTCTCTTTAAACGTTTTCAGAAAAAATTGCCATCACTTCAGAAGGATTCTTTCATGAAGGCTTCAAACAACCTATTCAGAGATCCAAAGATGTTCCAACTTCGAGAGGAAATGATCCAGTACTTCACAAAGGCACTGGAGTCTGAACAATGGCGTGATGACTACGAGGAATTGCTACGACTCTGCCTCACCTTCCTCGGGTGTCATGAAGTGGAAGAATTCAAGGTCCGCGCTCCAAGACCAACTCACCATGCACGCTGGATGGCCAAGGCCATCTACGTCCTCAAAATTTATCTGTTCAAGCATCAACTACAGCTGACAGCACGTGAGACGGAGAATATCACCAAGCTCTCTCTGTTTATCGCCTTGGTCTACGCACGTTTTTGGAACGAGGTCACCTTCGGAATCATCGCTCCTTTCAACGATATTCTGCTTCTTAAAATCTTGCAAAAGTACCCAAATCAGACCATCTCCAAAGCAGCATCCACAGCTCTTCAACGGTACCTCTGGTATCTTGGAGAGCATCTCATCGGCCTTGCATTCTTCGATACTAGAGTCGATGCCGAGACCAAACGGAAGATGGTCGTAAACCTCCAACGTAACGAGAATACCAGTTACTCGTCGACTGAAGCTTGAAGGAAACATTGAAGATTTAAATTTGTATGAAATGGTCACCAAAAGGACCCTGGGAATCTTCAATCTGTTAAAGAAGGAAGGAAGGCAGCGGAGGATACCTTCCTGAGGACCGATCCCAATTCCTGGACGGAGGATGATTGCTTTCAAGAGTTTCGACGCATGGGATCAACCTAAAAGTTGTCAATGATTCGGCGGAGAGGGGTATCGCCCTTATCAAAGTATATAATACATCTTTGACGGAGGATGAAGAACAAAAACAATTCATCCTCCGATTAGTAGCAAAACATCGCCAAGACTACTCATCGTCTTCGAAGGAAGTCAGTGATGAAGTGTTCATCTAAGTAATGATGTATATTATAAACGAATGATAAATGTAATTTTCTATCAAGCATATCATTTTTGTTCTTTAAAAATTAATGTTTTCTTTAAGAGTTATTCTGTTTTCTAAAAAAAAAAAGCTTTTCTTTCAGAGTGAATCTGTTTTCAAACAAATAAAGTAGTATTTGCCCTTGTTTTTTCATTTTTTAACCCAGAAGATCAGTCTACTAGAAAATGAGTAGTAAAATGAGATGTTTGATAGATATAGGAACAGGAGCAGCCATGTTAGGCCTGTTCAAAAATCAACATTTTCTTATTTTCATAGGTTTCTGTACATTTTCCCATGCTTTTTGACCGGAAAAAGCCGAAAATCACAACTATTTTGACCTAGGATGTTGGGAAGCATTGCCGCATGGAGCTTTAAATTTTCTGCCTTGAAATCGGCCAAAGCGCAATTCCGGGGTCCCTTGAATTATGTTTTGCACTTTAACTTTTGATCTAAACAAGATAGAGCAACAAATTAGGTATCAAATGAAAGAGCATAAAATTAATAAATAATAATAATAATAATAATAATATATAATAATAATAAATAAATAATAATAATAATAATAATAATAATAATAATAATTATCTATCATTTTTCAGGAAACACAGAGAAACTCAATCAGAATCTAGAAAACCATCTACAAGTTACAACTTCACAATGGCATTAAGCAAGGAGCTGAGGGAGCTCCGTGGGCGCACAGTTGATATCTCAGAACCTCCACGTACTGTCCACAGGTAGGTGTCAACTGGGCCATCTACCAGATCTCTCACTGAAACTTTCCTGGTTGGATACCCTTCAGTTTTTATCAGTGGTTCCCAGCTTCCCACCAACAGACAGGCGTTCCAGTATTTCCTTAATCTTCAGAATTTACCGGAAAATGCAGGGAGGCCATGGTTCAAGATCTTGCATATGAAACAGTTGAATCTATCATCCCATTCTGGCAGATGGCTAGAATCAAGACAATGACCAAGTACAACGCAATGAAGCTCTTCATGAAACTACATGAGAAACATCGTGCTCTGGTGAAAAGCAAAGGAAGAGCAAGTAACCCTGGAGGAAAAAGAGGAGCATTTGTGCTGGAATTAGACAGCCTGTTCGATATAGGAGCTCCAGATGCAATCCAGGAAATACAGAACAACATACTGTTATCCAGAGAGAAGAAAGATGAGGATATCAGGTTCTACGAAGACCAAAAGACTGAGAGGAAAGGTCATAGTCTGGTCATGAACAAGATTTTTGAGACAAGATACCTGCAGCAAGCAGCGAGGAATGAAAGACTGCAGCATAGACAAGAACAAGGTAAACTAATTACTTGAAACTACA